>NW_020872529.1:454398-456898 GCF_003789085.1 Penaeus vannamei
ACACACACACACACACACACACCACACACACACACACACACCACACACACACCACACACACAACACACACACACACACACACACACACACACAATCAAACGAAATCATCCAAACGCCCGTATTTTATCACTCTTCTAAAACTCATAAAAACGACGACGTCCAGGGGCGCGTGTTCTGTGTGTAAATAATGAGCCTTATGTACGCATTCATTACGGAGAGTCAACACAGCAGTTCCGCCGGAAGAGCTGCCCATGGTTCAATTAACTCAAGCACTCTTCAGTTCCGCGCAATATAAAATGTTCGTATTAATTCTAAATGTTGATTGAACATTATTAGTGGCATACACATTTTGCCTTTTGACAAATAGAGGATTTTTTGGAGTACGTTAATGAAACGGTATTTGCAATCGTATAGTCAACACTGGAAGCTGATAATAGACAGACACACTTGCATGCATATATACATGCAAGCACGCACATATGCATACTCCTAGACACACAAAAACACACATCAACACACATACACATATGTATATATGTCACTTATTTCTTCCTATGGGCCAGGACGATGCTTTACCGCTGCGCCACACACACACACACACACACACACACACACACACACACACACACACACACACACACACACACACACACACACACACACACACACACACACACACACATATCACATTCATATACTTATTCATATGTATACATATAAAATAAAATATGATTATATATATATGTCACGGACGCCGCTCAAAAATAATCAGAAATAAAATGAAAGGCAAACAGTACGGCCCGCCCGCGCTGTCGCAGCCTCGCTCGCCAACAAGACGCCCGACTTCCCAAATGTGTCAACATCCATTTGGAGTGATATTGATTGCCTTGGTTGATGAGCCCGAAAGTTCTTCCCTGAACTGAGATTTGTTATTGGTGATTCATTTTGCCAATTAGGTGATTTAGCGTGGAAGTTCCTCGTCCCAAATAGGCCGTTGTGCTCGCCTCTGGTTAGGAGTCGCGGTCGTTTGTCTTCTCCTTTGTTTGTTTGCTCCTTTCGTTTGTTTTTGGTTTGTTGGTCGTAGCTGTTGGTGTTTGTGGTTGTTTTGCTTGATCGTGGGACTTTCTTCTGTGACTAATTCTGCTTGTTTGTTGAGAAAATATGATTTCTTGTGAATATTATTATTATTATTTTATTTATTTATTCATTTTTGAACGTGCTTTATATTAACGGAGCAAAAAGCTATTTCTTTCTTTATCTCTTCCCGATCCTTTTTGTATCTCTTTACTATATCTAACTCTTTGTTTATTGGTATATTTACTTACTTATTCAATTATTTTTTTATTCATTAATTTCCTTTGTTTCTATCTACTTGTTAATCTATCTATACAGCTAATTATTTGTTGATTTATTTATTGATGGATTAATTGTTTTATCTCTCTATCTACCTATGTATAATGTATGTATGTATGAATGAATGTATCTTTCTATCTACCTATGTATGTATCTTTCTGTATTCCTATCTGTCTATCTATCTATACATATATAAAAAATAAATAAATAGATACATATATATGTATATCTGCTTATCTGTCTATCTATCTATATCATTTTATCTATTCATCTATTTGCCGGTACACTGACTCTCTCGCATTCGAAGGAAAAGATCGTTGAAGTGATAAATATGCCGACGGTGCCGCGAGATCGCCGACGTATATTTTTGTTATTTCCAGCGCGCATATTCGTACATCAGAGCGGAATCCCGACTCTGTATCGGACTCCATTTTACTGCATATCAGAAATAGATCCTTCGCTTCACTCATCATTTCTTGATGCTGTTCTGGATATGTAGGATTTTTTTTTTTTTTTTTTTTTTTTTGTATATATATGTATTTTTATGTGCAGAAAAGCAGCTGAATCCGGATGGGATATTGGACGGAAATATGGAATGAAAAATAGGAAGAGAAGAGGAGAAAAACAAACAAAAAAAAGTCTCCCCAGCTCCCAAAAGCCAATATTTTACGAGCACCCATTCATGGAAGCTTCGACCGACTTCCCTAGTAAATCCTTGCAGGAAGTAACTCTCCTCGTAATTCGCGAGAAGGTCGAAATATTTGTAGAATCGCGACATAAGGAGCTACGGTTTTTTCCCCACGTTAAGTCCACGTGCGTCTTACCCCTACGGCCGGTTTGCTAAAATTGTGCGAGGTCCAGTCCGAGGAATATTTTTATATACAGACATGCATATACACAGAAATAAATAAATATCTATCATTGTGGACATGCATATCTAAAGAAAAGATGGATAAATGAATGTATATCTATCAGATAGACAGATATGCATTTATTGCTGTGCATATACATGTCCGTAAATAGGAACATTCATTGTTTCGGGACTCACAATCTTAACAAGCCTGCCATTAGCCTCGTCCTTCCTGCATTGTCATTTTCTCTATGGCGGGTTTACTCGTTTCCTCCTCGTGTTCTGGAGCGAGTAACC
>NW_020872529.1:464398-466898 GCF_003789085.1 Penaeus vannamei
AAACAACCCAATTCCACACAAAGATCCGAGATTAGCCTTAGTACCCGAAATCCCTCTTATAAAGAAAGGTAAATTCGCCCTTATGTGAGTGACTGAGATCGCGTTTACCCGTTTCCTTTCCTCCTCCTCCTTTCCCCCTCCTCCTTCCCTTTCCGTCCTCCCGCCTTTCCTCCGCCCCTTCAACCCTCCCTCTTTCCCCCCCACCTCCCTCTCCTTCACTCGTTCACTCTCAGTTCCGCCTTTCATACTCTCCCTCCCGCCTCCTCTCCTTCCTCCGTCCCTCCTTCTCTTCTCCCTTCCCTTCCCTCCTCCCTCCGACCATCCTTCCCTCGCCTCCCTCTTTCTACCCACCCTCCCTATATTTTCTCTACCCATCACTTCCCTCCTTTTCCATCTTTCCCTCCTCCTTACACCATAACCGCCTCCCTATCCCTCCCTCTTCCTCCACAATCCCTCTCCCATCTCTCACCCATCCACCCCTCCTTCTTACCACCCATTCCTCCTCTCTTCACCCATCCACCCTCTTCCCTCCATCCCTCCCTCCACCTTCCCTTCCTCCCTCTTACCACCCGTCCCTCCCTCTCCCCTCCCTCCTCCCTCCCTCCCCTCTCCACCCATCCCACATCCCTCCCTCACCCATCCCCCATCCCTCCTCCCTCCCCATCCCTCCTCCCTCCCTCCCCCATCCCTCTTCCTCCCCATCCTCCCTCCCTCCCTCCATCGCCTCCCAGCCTCCCGAGACCATCCGGGTAATTCGGCGTAGGGTTGCTTTTTCCGCATGTTAACCGGGTAATGTTCCCTGACGCCGGCGATGGCTCGAGGGCATGTGTGCGGGACGGGGTGATGAATGTGGAGGAGAAGGGAAGGGGAAGAGGAAGAAGGAGAGAGGAAGAGAGAGAGAGAGAGAGAGAGAGAGAGAGAGAGAGAGAAAGAGAGAGAAGAGAGAGAGAGAGAGAGGAGAGAGAGAAGAGAGAGAGAGAGAGAGAAATGAAGGAAAGGAACGAATAAGAGTGAAGGGAATGAGGAAGAGCAAGAGAAGAGAGGAAGAAGAGGAAGAACGAACGAGGGGAGGGGGGTGAGAGAGGGGAGAGGAGAAAGAGAGAGGAGAGAGGAGAAAGGAAGAGGAAGAGAGGAGAGAGAAGAGAGAGAGAGAGAGAGAGAGAGAGAGAGAAGAGAGAGAGAGAGGAGAGAGTAAGAGAGAAGAGAGAGAGAGAGAGAGAGAGAAGAGAGAGAGAGAAATGAGAGAGAGAGAGAGAGAGAGAGAGAGAGAGAGGAGAGAAGAGAGAGAGAGAGAGAGAGAGAAGAGAAGAGATGAGAAGGAAGGATACGAAATGAGGAGGGGGTGAGAGGGAAGGGGAGAGGAGAAGAGAGAGGAAGAGAGAGGAGATGAGACGAAAGGAACGAATGAGGGGGGGTGAAAAGGGAGGAGAGATGAAAGGAGAGAGAGAGAGGTGAGAGGAAGAGAGAAAGGGAATAGGTGAGAGGGGAGAAAGTAGAGGAAGAGGAGAGGGGGTTATAGGAGGAAGAAAGAAAAGAGGTACAGGGAAGAGAGAGGAAAAGAGTGGGAGGTGGGAAGAAAAGAAAGGAAAAGAGAGAGCAGGAAAGGAGGGAGTTGAGAGGAAGAAAAAAAAAGAGGGAGAGAGGAAAAAAAGAAAAGAAGGAATGAGAGGGAGAAGAGAGGAAAAGAAGGATAAGAGGTAGATAAGAGAGGTGAGAGGGAAGGAGAGAAAAGAGCGGAGGTGAGAGGAAGAGGGAAGGAGAAAGAAGAAGAGGAGGGTGAGAGAAGAGAGAGGGATAAGAACGGGGGAGGAAAAGAGAGAAGAGAGAGAGAGAGAGAGAAGAGAGAGAGAGAGAGAGAGAGAGGAGAGAGAGAAGAGAGAGAGAGAGAGAGAGAGAGAGAGAGAGAGAGAGAGATAGAGATAGAGAGAGAAGGAAAGAGAAGAGAGAGAGAGAGGGGGGGGGAGTAGGAAGAGAGGAGGGCAAGGAAAGCGAGAGGGAAAAGAAAGAAGTGTAAAAGGAGAGTAAGAAGAAGGAAAAGAGAGGAGAGAGAGGGGAGAAAAAGAGAAGAGAGGGATAGAGAGGAGAGGTAAAAGAGAGAAGGAGAGAGAGGAAGGTGAAAGAGTGGATGAGAGAGGGAAGAAGAGATACAGATAAGAAAGAGGATGTTAAGTTGCGTAGAGAGAATGGGACGGAAAAGGGGAAGAGAGAAGGGAGGAGAGAAATAAAATAGAAACAGATAAAATTAGGTAATAACACACATATGCATACACAGGGGTAAGGGGAAAAAGTGAGGAACAGATGAGATAGAATAAGAGATAAGTGATAAAGAGGGGAAAGCGCAATGGATATTTGCTACAAAATGTCCTGAAAAAATCTGAACCTTTGAACCCCTGATAAAAGTGAGAGGAAACGCATGTGCATTTTTCATTAACCAAAAGTGATCAACACACACACACACGCACAGACACACACACACTCACACACACACACAACACACCAC
>NW_020872530.1:0-5000 GCF_003789085.1 Penaeus vannamei
ATGAAACAAAAGAAATCGTAATCATACGCGACAAAAAAACGATAATTAATTACTATTATCTATTTATTTTTTTTTTTTCATCTATTCTATACTATATTAATGTATGCTCGTGTTAGACATGCTATAGATTAGGAATTAATAATTATTTCTTAGCAATTATATGCAGCCTTGTATTTTACGACTGTCAGAAACTAAAGAAGGAAAACGAAGAAAAAGATCTGGAAAACGCAACGAAGAGTGCTGAAGATAGAGTGGATCAGCGTTAAGCATATGTAAGATGAAAAGAAAAATAGATATGCAGACAGAAAAAAAAAGAACAGAACCAAGCAAAAAGATAATCAGATAAACAAAAATGAGGAAATATTGAAGAAGAAAAAACAGAAAAAAGGTATCCGCTGAAGGCCTGACTTGAACAGAACCTCAAGGGACTTCATAGACAGGACTCATGTTTTATCCGGGCACAAAGTCCGCTATAGATGATACTCGTGGGAATCCGACTCGTCATCTTTGTTGCTTCTTCCTTATTCGCTTTTCTATTCCGTTCAACTTGGATCCTTGACTCCCCTCTGTACGGAAGGAACCGGGGAATCCTTCAGGCAGGATGGGGAATTCCCGCTGCTTTCGTGTCTGTGCGGAATCCTGTCGGGGAATTGGTTCCTTTCTTACACCTTGGAGGATGTTTTTTTTTTTTTTTCTTCTTCTTCTTCTTCTTCTTTTTTTCTTTTTTCTCTTTTTTTTTATTTTTCTTCTTTTTTCTCCTTCCTCTTCTTCTTCTTCCTCTTCTATTCATCTTCTTCTATCTTCTTTTTAGGTGAAATTCTGGGATGCCAATGTAGTGTAATGCGTGTGTGTGTGTGTTTATAGCCGGTTTTGTCGGATGGTTGTTATCTTTGGGCAGTTGTGGTGAATTTTGTTTAACGTTCTTTGTATTATATCGCTCTCTAGTCTTATAGTATTTCATCTTATATCTCTCTCTATATTCTTACCTCTGTATTCTTCATCATACTTCTCTATGCTCACTATCCATTATCTTCTCATCTCTCTCAACCAGTCTCGTCTTACTTCACCATTACGCCTAGCAACTCTTACTCCTCTCAATTCCACACGCATCGTGTCTATTTTACTTCTCCTTATTGTCTATTCTATCTCCTCTATTTCTTTCATCTCTCCTAATCTATCTAATCCTACAATTCCTTCAGCGCATCACACACTCCGTTCTCTCTGTCTCTCTCCTCTCTTACTCTTTTATCCTCTACGATTTCTCGTTTCTCTCTTTCGTCTTTCTAATCTTTCTCTCTTCTGGCCTCTTTCTCTCTCTTCTCTCTTCTCTCTCTCTTCTACTCCTTTCTCTCTCTCTCTCTCTCTCTCTCTCTCTCTCTTCTCTCTCTCAACTCTTCTACTCTCTCTCTCTCTCTCTCTTTCTTTCGCCTCTCTCTCTCTCTCTCACACATCACTCACTTTCCACTCTCCCTTCCTCTCTTTCCTCTCCTCTCTCTCTCTCTCTCTACTCTCTCTCTCTCTCTCTCTCTCTCTTCTCTCCTCTTCTCTCTCTCTCTTCTCTCTCTTCTTTCTCTCTTCTCTCTCTCTTCTCTCTCTCTCTCTCCTTACTCATTTACCAAATTTTTCTCCTCCTGTCGCCTCCTTCCCTGTGTATATTTCTTGCAACGACTGCAATTTTGCAGCTGTCACTGCTAATAAGTTTATACCTCTCTCACTTTGTGACATTTTCACCAAAGCTACAAAACTCTTTTAAAAAGGAAACAGCAATTTTATGCAAACCCCTATCTAGCGAAGCCATTAATTAGGCCCCAGTATATTATGACAAAAAAAAGAGTACAAGAGAGAGTGTGTGGGTGTCCGGGAATAAAAACTACCCCAACCCCCCTTCTATAAAAAAAAAAAAAAAAAAAAGAGGGACATGGCACCTCTGATAATTAGTAACGCCACATAGGCTGATGTCCAGTCGCTGGAATTATTTCGTAAATTGAGGCGAAAATTGCTGTTTACTTTTAATTAGAGGCTAATTTACGAGAACGTTTCTACTTTTCATTCCATTAAAGGCTGCGGATAAATCTGAAATTCTAATTGATACAATTAAGGAAAGAGATTGTGTGTTGTGCGCTTTATGTTGTTGGGTGTTTAGGTGTAAGACCTTTTTCAAGGTTTTTATTTCTGTTATTGTAAAAAAAAAAAAAAAAATGCGTTTTCCTGTGATTGTAATTTCTAGTAATCTTTTCTCTCAATTCTAATATGGCTTAAAGCTTATTAGATTCCATGACAGCGTTTTTTTTGTTTTTTTTTTTTTTTTTTTTTTTTTTTTTACTTTCAACCTTCCTCTCTCTATCTCTTCAGGAATTCGATATTTACTTTTCCGTCTTTCATCTCATCACATCAAACTTGAATGAACATGAAGGACATTAACTAATGAAGACGCTTTGGACAAATATTTCAATCTGATTTCATAACATTTCATTTGATGATAACAAGAATATCAAACGTTGATCAAATTTATCCGAGAGAGTGATTTTAATATTTTCCCTACGACAAAAAGCTCGGGGGGGGGGGGGTGTAGGAGGAAAATGTCTGACGTTGGAGGAAGCTAATGTCTAAGAGAGAGGAAAAGGTTAAGAAGCTTGTGATAGAGATGAATTTGAACTGATCGTGGTTATTGAACTGTAAACTGTTTTTCTTATTGTTATGTGTGGTTATTTTATTTATTTTCTATGTTATCGTGGTTATTGAACTATAAAGTTTTTTATTGTTATATGTGGTTAATTATATGTTGTCGTGCATATTGAACTATAAACAGTTTCTTTAGTGTTATGTGTGGTTATTATTATTATTATTATTATCGTGGTGACTGAGCTATAAATATTTTTTTTTATTACGTGTGGCTATTTTTATTTATTTATTATTATTATTATTATTATTATTATTTTGCTGTTATTGTTGATGTTGTTGTTGTTATCATGGTTATTGAACTATAGACAATCTTTTTATTACTATGTGTGTTTACTGTTATATGTGTTTTCTTGTTTGTGTGTGTGTATGTGTCAATGTGTGTGTGTGTCATTGCGTGTGTGAATGGGTTTGTTTGCTTTGCTTTTATGTGCGTATGTGTGTGTGCTTGCGTGTTTGCGTCTCTGTTTTTCCATGCTTTCCCGTGTGTGTTACAATTGAATTGAAGGTGAATGTTTGACACTGATTAATAACTTTAATGGCGTCTGAACTTGAATAATATTCCAGTGTAAAGAAAATTTGCTCATCATGAAAACATTCGTGTATACATTTCAGAGTTACAGGAGAGACAATAAAAAATAATTTCTATAAATCTTTTCCGGGAATCAATGCATAAACCACGAGACTGAAAAAACACGGATTCCAGTATGTTTACGGACGTCAATCCATGCTCACCAAGCCGCCCAAGATAAAGTACAATAAAAGGTGTTTATTGTTTCCACATTGGGCGCCGAAGAGAAAGTCGGATTCAGCGACCTTTGTTCTGAAAGACCCGGCGTCCGAGGCAAACAAGGCGATCTCACAGCTCAGCCTTGGGAGCGGAGAATAGCCTCTGTGGCGATATCCCTGGGAGGGAGAGCAAAAGAGAGGGAGGGAAAAGGAGGGGGAGAGGTCAAGGTGGGGGAGGAAGGAGGGGAGGGCAAGGAGGGGGAGAGAAAGGAGGGAGAGAGGAAAGGAGAGGGGGGAGGGCAAGGTGGAGGAAGGAAAGGGAAGGGGGAGGGCAAGGTGGGGAGAGGAAGAGGGAGAGAGGAAAGGAGGGTGGGAGGGCAAGGTGGGAGGGAGGAAAAAGGAGAGGGGAGAGGAAAGAGGGTGTGGGAGGTCAAAGTAGGGGAGAGGAAAGAAGAGGAGAGGGTCATAGTAGGGGAGAGGTCAAAGTGGGGGAGACGAACCTTTGTCCTGCTTTCAGTCTTTGAGGAAGGTCGGCGGTTGGTATCACTACATATGAGAGAACAGCCAGTCCCCCTTGCCGAGGAATTTCTACACACCAGCATCATCACCCCACACACGCAGAAACACGGGGGGAGGAAAGGAAACGCATAGCTGCTCCAATCTTTCCGATCATTTCCAGCTTTGCATAGGGATTTGCTGATAATTATAGACCCTATCGCTACGGGGGCGCATCGCACTATTTCAACCCGACCCTCCCCTTGCCGAAGTGACACTGAACAACCGAATAAGGGGACAGTTCGAAACGGGAGGAAATGTTTGTTGGGAGATACAGACCCTTGGGCCTCGCGGTTCAGGAGGCAGAGTGTAGTGACCGGTGGTGCTTCGGCCATTAAGCGCGTGTGTACTTTCCTGTGCGTCTCTTGTTTGTTCGCAGCCTGGTCGGGGAAGGAGAATAAGACAGGAGGCGAGGGAGAGGCGAGGGTGTACGAAGGAGATGAGAGAGAGAGGGGTAGATAGATAGAGAGAGAGAGAGACAGGGAGAGATAGGGATAGGGAGAGAGATAGGTAGAGAGAGAGAGGGAGAGATAGAGAGAGAGAGAGGGATAGATAGATAGAGAAAGAGAGGGATAGATAGATAGAGAGAGAGGGGGATAGATAGAGGGATAGATAGAGAGAGAGAGAGGGATAGATAGATAGATAGAGAGAGACAGGGAGAGATAGGGATAGGGAGAGAGATAGGTAGAGAGAGAGAGAGAGAGGGATAGATAGATAGAGAGAGAGGGGGGGATAGATAGATAGATAAAGAGAGGGATAGATAGAGAGAGAGAGAGATAGATAGATAGAGAGAGGGATAGATAGTTAGAGAGAGAGGATAGATAGATAGAGAGAGAGACAGAGAGAGTGGGATAGATAGAGAGAGAGAGAGAGGGATAGATAGAGAGAGAGAAAGAGGGAGAGATAGGGATAGAGAGGGAGATAGGTAGATAGATAGAGAGATAGGTCGATAGATAGAAAGATAGAGATAGACAGCGAGGGGGGAGCAGACAGACAGTGGAGGGGAATGAAGTAATTCTTCACACTCTGGATCGGGA
>NW_020872530.1:7500-10000 GCF_003789085.1 Penaeus vannamei
GGTGGTGGAGGATGTGGCGGCGGCGGTGGTGAAGGTAAAAGAGAAGGAAAAAAATGAGGAGGAGGAGGAGGAGGAAGGGGTGGAGGTGGTGGTATTGGGGGACGAAAGGGAAAGGAAGGAGGAAGTTGAGGAGTTGGTGGTGATGATGAAGAAGGAAAATTAGAAGATAGTGGAAGAAAACCAGGTTGTGGTGGAGAAGGGACTGGTGTAAGTGGAGGAGAAGGAGGTGGTTGAGATGGAGGTGATAAGGTGATGATGGTGGAGGAAGATGAGTAAAAGAAGGAGAAGGAGAAGGTGAAGGAGGTCGCTTGGGTCAGGGCTGGTGCAGTTCAGATAGGAGGAGGAGGTGGTGATGCAGGAGGAGGAGGAGGTGGTGATGCAGGAGGAGGAGGAGGAGGAGGAAGAGGAGGCGAAGGGGAAAGAGGAAGAAGAGGCGAAGGAGAAGAAGGAAGAGGAGGGGCAGGAGAAGGAGGAAGAAAGGAATAAGGGTGAAGGAAGAAAAAAATACGAGGAAAAGGTGGCACAGAAGGAAAACCAGAAGGAGGAGGAGAAGGAAATGGAATGATGAGGAAGTAGAGGAGGCGGAAACTGGAAGAGAAAAATGAAGAGATCGCGAAAGCAGAAAAAGAGAGAAAGAAGTAGGATGGACGGAAGAAGGGAGAGAGAACGAAAAAAAAATCAAAACAAAAAAACAGAAGGATTAAGAAGGACAGGAGAGGTAGCTACCGAAAGTAAGCGAAGAGGGAACTGGAGTGGCAAGGAGGAGGAGGAGAAGAAGCTGGAGAAGGGAAGCAGAGGAGAACAAGGAGGAGAGAGGATGGGGAGGCGAGGAAGAGGTCACGGAGGGGGAGACACTGCGAGAAGGCTCGAGGGCGGGTGCTGCGCCGTCCTATCTCTCTCACATAAGCTGAGGGTTCTGCTTATCCGGCCGCCATGTTTTGTCCCCGTCTGTTCTTCTCTGGTGGAAGTGATGTCGTTCTTCTTTTCGGCTTTTCAGAGAAGTTGCTACTCTTTTCCTTTTTATTATTATTATTATTGTTATTATTATCATCAATTTTGTTATCATTTTTAGCATGATCGTTAGTATCATTGTTATTATTATTCATCTATTCATTTGGATTTTTCCTTTTTCTTTTTGAGGGGAAGCTTTGATTATAAAGAAAATTCATTTATGGTATATTTTTGGTGGTGTTATGGTAGTTTTTTTTTTTTAAGTACGGATATGTATGTAATATTTTTACTATTTACATTTTCATTGTGCATTACTACTTCATGTTTTCCTGCTTTAATATGAAATCTCAGTTTGACAATGTTTTTATACTCGTAAATCCTTCAGCACAATACATTTTCATGCGGAAGCTGTCATTCATACTCATCCATGTAAAACTGCTTGCACTTCTAAAAGAACAACAGAGACTATAAATGACACACGTTCTAACCGTTGTCCCTCACTGCAGTGAACTACTACACAAACATATATATCTTTTTACCATTTCTATTCCCCGTTTCAGTTCTTTTTAACATACATTTATCAAGCACCACTGTTTAATCACTGTTTAATCTTGTAATATGATCCCAAATTGAATAGATTCACTCGAACCAGAGAAACCCCTTTAAAGAAACAGAAAGTAAAGGATCTAATTCTTCTTCCTTTTCGCCACGCAATAAAGAAAAGGATCCCCGCCAACCGCTCGAGCTGCAGGTCTTCCTTTAACATTAACACCAGGCAGCTATTGCAGTCTGGGTCGGAGAGCGACGCAAGGGGGACACATTCTCCTCCTCTGTCTGCGAAAATGACGAATCTTCTGGCCCAGTTTTCTTAATTCTGACCTCTTGGTCTTGGGATAACGAGTGAGAGTTTAGTGGGAAGGAGGTCACGAGAGCCCTCAGAGCTGCTCTCTCGCTGGGAGGTGAGAGTTAATGAGAGAAGCGTTTTAGAGGTCGATAAAGTAGCCAGGAGCTGTGAAAGAGAACTGGGGTTTCGGGCGGCGTTTAACCAGGGAATGTTTTGTGAAGAAATGGCGGTGTTGTGCGCGGGGCTGGGGCGGCGCGGGCGACATTGTGCGTGTGTGTGTTTGTTGATTTGCTTGTACATACATGTGTATGCATACACAAACACACACACACACATGTATATATATTATATATATATATATATATATATATATATATATATATATATATATATGTATATATATATATATATATATATATATATATATATATATATATATATATATATATATATATATATATATATATATATATATGTATGTATATATATTATATATATATATATATATATATATATATATATATATATATATATATATATATATATATATATATGTATGTATGTATTTATGTATGTATGTATATAAATATATATATATATATATATATATATATATATATATTATATATATATATATAATATATATGTGTGTGTGTGTGTGTGTGTGTGTGTGTGTGTGTGTGTGTGTGTGTGTGTGTGTGTGTG
>NW_020872530.1:15000-17500 GCF_003789085.1 Penaeus vannamei
GGGTAGAGAGCGGAAATGACTACCATCTACAGCTGGTTTAACAAAGCAGTTCCCGTTGGCTAACCAGCTGGCGATGCATGTGGGGTGGTTGCTAGGGGAGAGGAAAGGGGTGGGGGGAAGTTTTAAACTCTGGTGTAGTAATTGTGCCAAGTAAGAGATCGTAAGTGAAGTTCAGCTTTAACTTAGCGTGTGGGGGGGTTCATGCAGGAGGGGATGTGGGTGAAGGGAGTAGAAGTGGAAGTGGGAGGGGGAAGGGGTGTGTGGGTGAGAGGGAGGGAGATGGGTGAAGGAGGGTAGAAATGGGAGGGGGAGGGAGAAGGGGAGATGTGGTGGGAGGGACGGAGGGGGAGGGTGTCGAGGTGTGGGTTGGAAGTAGGAGGAAGGGTAGAAGAGAGGGCGATTGGAGGGAGAAGTCCGAACGGGAGGGAGGAGGGGGAGAGATAGAGCAGAGGGAGTGTGTGAATAGAGAGAGGAGTGGAAGTGGGAGGAAGGAAGGATTGAGGGAAGGGGAAGAAAAATGACAAGTGGGAGGAAGGGAAGAGGGAGAAGAGTGGTGAGAGGTGGCCTGTAAATGAGAACGAAGGAGGGAACGAAGAAAGGTAGAGTAGTGATGAGAGAAAAGGCAGACGCAAAGAGTAAAGGGAAGTAGAGGATAAAATGGAAAAGGGTAGAAGGAGAGAGTTAGGAATACCAGGATGGTGGGAAGAAGGGTAGATGGAGTGGATGAAGAGTGGGTTAGAGAAAAGGAGAGGGGCAAATAGAATTGAGGGGAAGGTTGCTTGCGAAGAGGGGAAAGGGAGGTAAAGGTGTACGTGGGTTGTCAGGCTTGAGGGCGTGAATCAGGAGTCAGATCTTAAAACCTTTCTCATTTCCATTATTTTTATTCTCTCTCTGCTACAATATTTATTCTTCATTCATTATTACAATTTTATCACTCATTATATTCTATACTTTCTATGGAACACTATATAGTAGTTTTGAATAATTATCATAACCAACACAGCATGTATTTTTAGTGGTCTGTCCTTCTCCTTGTCAGTATTATGTGATATTCTTATGATTATCATTACATTGTGAAAACATTATTATCATCTTTATCCTTCATATAATAGCTGTCAACATTGATACTGTCCTAATTATCGTTGTTAATATCAAGTGCACTGTTCAAACTGGTTTTCTTAGCATAATTACAAATATGAACTACAGTAATAATGATGATAATAATAATTGTAATAATAATAATGATGATAATAATGATGATAATAATAATAATAATAATAATAAATAATAATAATATAATAATAATATAATTAATATAATAATAATAATATATAATAATAATAATAAAAATAATAATATAATAATAATAATAATAATAATAATATAATATAATAATAATAAATAATAATATATAATATAATAATTAATTAAAATAATGATAATAAGCCCATTATTACCTTAATTTTTCTCAATCTTTTCATCCTCCTTCACATACTCAAATTTAGTCGCTGACGAGTTTCAGCTTCACTATTAAAGGGTCTAAGACAGAGAGCCTTATCAAATTTCGTTTTAAGACGCGTATTTTAGGAGAAAGAAAAAAGGTGACACAGTGAGAAAGAAACGGCAGATACAGAAAGAAAGAAAAGGTGAGAAAGAATGACCTATAAATAGATATTGATAAAAAGTGAAAAAAGGAGAGGGAAAGATGGAAAAGGAATATGGGAAGAAAGAAAGTGAAAGAATGAAGAAAGGAAAGAAGGAAAAAGAAACAAAAGAAAGTGTGAAGATAAGGGTGAAATGGCCACAAATCAACAAGGTATTAGATATGGTATTTCTCTCAAATATTGAAAATACAATTAAATGTTCAATAAACGATAGATTTTTTCTATTTCATCTTCACATCATCTCCGCTACAACGGCCTCTTACCTACACATCCACAATATCCGCCCACACAACCTCCTGGCTAGAACACCACCCTCTCTCCCCGCACCCTCAGAACCCCTTGGCTATAACCTCTCTTCCCTTCCTTACAACACTTGCCTTAATAACCCCTTCCAACCCTTTGATTAGCAATCTCCCTCTCCCGCCACCTCATTACTTTGTTTAATAGTGTTCCCTTTCCACAACCCTTTTCGGGAACCCTTTGGTTGATGCTCTTCCCTCCCTATTTTCACAACCGCTTACCGTCTACCCACAACCCCTTCCGGCTCCACAAACCCCTCTCCCAGCTTTCTTACACCTCTGCTCGAACCCCACAATCATTCCGACTCCCTCTGCCCCTCCCAGCAACCGCATCTTTCGGATCCGTCCAAACTCCTCTCCAACACCCAATAGCCCCTTCCCGCATCCAAAACCCTTATTATTCCCCACAACCTCTCCAACTCCAAACCTATCCTCCACAACCATTCCTCCTCCCCCCACAACCCCTCCCTCCTACCCCCTCCTCCTCCTCACAAACCCCTCCTTCCTCCTCCCACAAACCCTTCCTCCTCTCTTCCC
>NW_020872530.1:20000-30000 GCF_003789085.1 Penaeus vannamei
TAATCTATCTATCTATCTATCTATATCTATCTATCTATCTATCTATCTATCTATCTATCTATCTATCTATCTCTCTCTCTCTCTCTCTCTCTCTCTCTCTCTATATCTCTATCTCTCTCTCTCTCTCTATATATATATATATATATATATATATATATATATATATATATTATATATATATATATATATATATATATATATATATATATATATGTATATATATATATATATATATATATATATATATATATATATATATATATATATATATATATATATATATATATATATATATATACACACACACGCACAGACACACACGTGTGTGTGTGTGTATCGCATAAGCAGTCCATGTTTTAAACAGTCACTTAATTTTTTCTTTCCCTTTTTCCCGCCTGAGAGCAGGGGTCGAACACTACAACAGCGCTGAAGTAGACAGAAGGTTCATGTCTCATTCCCAGAAAACCGTCACGCCGCCTCTACTGCTTCAACGAGAGACTTTATTCCCCTTTGCATCGTCCTCCTTCCACTCCTCTGCTTCCTTTCCCTATTCGCAACGTGTCATTTCGCCTCCTTATCTTCCTCCCGCGGCAGACAGCCCGACAAGATCTCCAATGATGTGTTCAAGACTGTCTTCCAGGAGTCCGGGGCGGGGAGAGGGGGAAAAGGGGCGGGGAGGAGGGAGGAAGGAGGCGAGGAGAGGGGGAAGGGGGCGGGAGGGAGAGAAGCGGAGAAGGGAAGGGAACCAGAGTGCCAAGGAGGGAGGGTAGGGGCGAAGAAGAGAAGGGAGCCAAGGAGGGAGGGGAAGGGCGAAGAGGAGAAGGGGGGCGGGGGCCATGCAATGATGATAGGGGCGAAGAGGACAGGATGCCAGGGGGGTGGGGGCCAAGGGAAGGGAAGGGGTGAAGATGAGTAGGGGGCCATGGAGGGGAGGGGTGATAAGGAGAAGGGGGGGTCAGGGAGTAGGTAGATAGGGGGGAGGGGGCTAGGGGACCAGGGGGGGAGGGAAAGAGTGAAGACGACGAAAGGGGGCGAAGGTGGGGCCGAGAGGAAGAAGGGGCAGGGAGGGTGGGTGGGGGCAAGGAGGAAGACGAAAGAGGGAGAGAAGTTGTGTGTGTGTGTGGGGGGGGGGGGGCAAGGGAACGAAGACCGAGCGCCACCAGTCAATAAAAACGATCCCGATATTAAAAAAAAAGAAAAAAAAAGATCTCCATAAAGCAAGCATACTTTAACCACCAGCCCTTGACGCGAGGCGAGCCCTAAGGCCACAATAGCCGCTGATGGAGTGCGTAATCAATTTTATTAAAGTGCCGTTCGCGTTATCAGCTTCACACATGAACGATCTAGCGGAGCACCTGCAGCGTAAAGAGAGAGCGAACAGCATTCGTCTTTCGTCGCGCCTCCGATGCACTGACCTGGCCCGGGCGTCTGTCAGGGGTGGGGGGAGGGGGAGGGGGGGGAGAGAGGGGCGGTATTTATGGGTGTCCGATTGCGTCATTTACGGCCGCTTGTGTATGTGTGTGTGGTATGGCGGAGAGAAAGAGAGTGTGAGAGTGTGAGGGAGGGGGAGGAGAAGAGAGGAGAGAAGGGGAAAACGAGTGAGAGGGGGAGGAGAGGAGAGAAGGGGAAAAGTGGGAGAGGAGAGGAGAGAAGGGAAGGAATGAAAGAGAGGAGAAGAAGAGAAGAGAAAAGTAGTGAGAGGGGAGAGGAGAAGAGAGAAGGAAAAAGGAGTGAGAGGGGAGAGGAGAGGAAAGAAGGGGAAACGAGTGAGAGGGAAAGAGGAAGAGGAGAGAAGGGAAAAGGAATGAGAGGGGAGAGGAGAGGAAAGAAGGGGGAAACGAGTGAGAGGGAAGAGGAGAGGAGAGAAGGGAAAAGGAATGAGAGAGGAGAGGAGAAGAGAGAAGGGAAAAAGGGGTGAGAGGGGGAAAGGAGAGGGAGAGAAAAAGATCAAAGATGAGGAAAAGAGAGGAAGGGAGAGAAGGGAGGGGTACTGTGAGGGTAAAAGGGAGGAGGAGAGAAGTTCAAAGAAGAGGATCAGGAAGGTGAGAATAGAGGTGCAAATGAGATGGAGATTGAAAGGATTGGGAAATTGAGGCATATAAAGAGTTATAAAATGAGAAGATGCATTAAATAGCCTTATATGATAGAGAAGGAGGCAGATAGATAGGGAATAGAGAGGTAAAGATATATAAACACAGAGATAAACTAATAGACAGATTGATATAGTTAGACATATAAATAGATATACAGATGATACAAATAGACAAGACGAGAGAGAGAGAGAGAGAGAGAGAGAGAGAGAGAGAGAGAGAGAGAGAGAGAGAGAAGAGAGAGAGAGAGAGAGAGAAAGAAGAAAGAAAGATCATAGAAAACGGAAATATGAAGTGATGTGTACACTCATATGTGTATATTTTCTCGTTGCAGTGTAAGCGCAGAAAAAAAAGTATATATATATATATATATATATATATATATATAATATATATATATATATATATATATATATATATATATATATTGATGGTTAAAGTGAAGGAGCGCTGATAGGCCTAACATTGTGTAGGAAATAATGATGGGTTGAAGACTTGGGGAGGATGACGCCCCATCATTTTTTACGCCTTAATAGATGACGTAAATAATGGAGAAAGAAAGGAAGAGGAGCATAGAGGTGACGGCACGTACTCTTAACTGCGTCTTCGGTCGGCAAATGCGTCTGTCGGCCGTCTCGCTCTCTGTCTCTCTCTCTTTCCTATTGCGTCTGTATCATCTCTCTATCTATCTATCTGATATCTGTTGTATTTTTGCGTGTACGTCTTGATACTTACACGTACTCGCATACGTTACATATACAATTTAATATTACCCATCATTGATATAATACGGTTACATATCATTTTTTATAATGACGTAAATAATGAGAAAGAAAGGAAGAGGAGCATAGAGGTGACGGCACGTATTATATATCCTCTCTCTTTCTCTCTCTCTCTTTCTTCCTTACGTCTGTGCTAAATATCGGCATCTCTCTATTATCTATCTGGTCTATCTCTATGTTATACATATACTTACACGTATCGCATACACATATAGCACAATTTAAGTATGAAAACCTAATCTCCAGTGGTATTTATTTATTGATATGTGATATATATATATATATATATATATATATATATATATATATATATATATATAATATATATATATATATATATATATTATATATATATGTATATATAATATATATATATATATATATATATATATATATATATATATATATATATATATATATATATATATGCATACATACATAACGCGAAATAAGCCAAATTTTCAGACTTGTAGTGAGGAAAGATTTATTGAATTTACAGAGTGCCTTCAACATCTGATGAAATTGTCATATTTTCCTCACATTGTATCTTCCGCCAGGAATGCTCATCAGTATAAACGGTATCAGTCAGACTCAAAGAAAGAAAAATATCTAAACCCTTAAAAAGAAATAAAAAAATAAAAAAAAAATAGAAGAAAGAAAATAGAAGAAAAAAATGGAATCTCCCTTTCGGTGCAGAATCTTTTAACGAGAGATCATAGGTTGAACTTTAAGAAAAGCCCGAAAAGGAAACAGCAAAGACAAGAAAGCAACTCCCCTCGCCTTTGCCCAGGAGTCATTGCCCCCGCGTGTAGATATTCGGATACAAACGAATTTTTTGTTTTGTTTTGTTTTGTCTTGTTTTTTGTGTCTCACTTCTATTTATTTTTCACATACAAAGAAATAGCATCATTTACCTCCTCTCTGAGCGAACGAGAGGGAGACAGCATCAAGCAACAATGGATAAAACCATAAAAAAAAAAAAAAAAAAAAAAGTACGATGAACCCCCTAAAGATAGATCAGTGATGCAACTTCTCTCTCAGCTGATGAGGCGATCCAGCATCCTTTTTCACACCGAGTTTCCCTTCCTCACACAGCGAGGGACGAGGAGGCTGATGATGATGGTACCATGATGCTACTAATTCCGACGCCACCCAAAAAAGAGGATTCTTGGGCGAGGGTGGCTGATGGGGCGCTGGATATTCGACGTATTATCCGTTCCCCTAATTAGGAAGTTGTACTTTAATCATTCTGGGTTTACGGCCTTGTGCGAATTGCTTGGGCTGATGGCGTGTGTCGTCTGGTCTACGTTCGTCTTCTTTTTTCGTCTTCTTCTTCTCCTTCTTTCTTCTTCTTCTCTTCTCTTCTCTCCCTTCCTCCTCCTCTTCCTCTTCTTCTTCTTTTTTCTTCTCTCTTCTCTTTTCTTCTTTTCTTTTTCTTCTTCTTTTCCTCTTTTTCATCTTCTTCTCTTTTTCTTCTTCCTTCTCTTCTTTTCTTCTTTTTTCTTCTTCTTCTCTCCTTCTCTCTCTTCTTCCTCTTCCTCTTCTCCTCTCTCCTTCTTTCCTTCCTTCTCCTCTTCTCTACTTCTCTTTCTTTCTTCTATTCTATCTGGGAACATCACACGTAATACATTTTTCTCTCTTTTATTTCTTGTTCTCACACTAATGGTCAAAGAGACAAATCACAATACCTGTCTCTCAAAAATACTCGTCTTGAAAACCCGATAAAGATAAACATTTATGACAATTTCAAATCAGATGGAAAGTTATAAATTATCGATGATTCCACCAAGCGAAGGATAGGCAGGGTAATTCCGAAAATAAGACTCTAATCGCTATTCTTTTCCGTGAATTGATATCTGAAACGACAACACATAGGCTGGAAAAGGTAAAGAATTAAAGAAGAGAAAAAAAGAAGAGAAGAAGTCAGATGGAAAGTTTTAAATTATCGATGATTGCACCAAGCGAAGGATAGGTAGGGAAATTCCGAAAATCTCTAATCGCTATTCTTATCTGAAACGACAACACATAGGTTGGAAAAGGAAGAGACGAAAAGAAAGGAAAAATATCCATCACTTTCCATTCTCCGTCAACCTCTCGCCCTTGCGTAGTCATGCAAAAGACTAACTTTTGACGCAACTTTTTTTTTTCTTTTCTTTTACTTTTTTTGCCGTCTCATGTTTTTGAAAGTTTTTCTTTCCCTGATTCCTGTTTTTTTTTTACAGAATCATATGACCACTTACCAAGAGTAGCTACTACAAACAGCTCATATACACACATTTATAAACACTTATGTGTATGTGTGTGTGTGTTTGTGTGTTTGTGTGTATTTAATAATTTATCTATTTATCTATTTATCTATCTACCTATCTCTCTATCTATATATGCATATGCAATATATATATATATATATATATATATATATATATATATATATATATATATATATATATATATATATATATATATGTGTGTGTGTGTGTGTGTGTGTGTGTGTGTGTGTGTGTGTGTGTGTGTGTGTGTGTGTGTGTGTGTATAGAGATATTTGTGTACACACACACACACACACACACACACACACACACACACACACACACACACACACACACACATACGCACACACACACACACACACACGCACACACGCACACACACACCACACACACACACACACATATATATATATATATATATAGATAGATAGATAGATATAGATATATATGTATGTATATATACATATATATATATATATATATATATATATATATATATATATATATATATATATATATATTTATTTATTTATTTATTTATATTTGTAAATATGTATATACACACGCACAGACATACATATACGAAATACAATAATAATGCCTCCAATAATTATAACCATAATACGACTAACCACGCCCCCCCTCCTCCCGCAGGCACAATCAGCGCTGATCTACGACGGCGTGCGGGTGGTGGCCGAGGCGTTCACTCGAGTCCAGAGGAAGGTGGAGAACTTCAGCGAGTTCCTCTCCAGCCAGAGGATCACCTGCGACGCCCACGAGGGAGACCAGGCCACGTGGGAGAATGGGGAGAAGGTCGTCAGGATCTTGAGGAAGGTAAGGGCTTGGGGAGAGAGGGTTGGGGATCGGGGGGTAAGGTCAGGGCTTGGTGGCAGGAGGATAGGATATGAAAGGCAAGCGAAAAAAAGAGGAGGGAATGATTCTGCGTATTGTGACGTTTCGGTCAGATTTTTTTCCCTCTTCGGATGGAACGAAGGATGAATTCGCGAGGTTTATGAGGATATGAGGCAGATTGAGGGAAGGGTGTCGCGTCGTCGGGACTGTGAAATGAAGGCAAGATCGTCATTATGGGCCGCAAAGCGAGAGAGGCGGGGAGGTCGTTAGAGTTTGGAGGGAAGTGAGCAGACGGGGAGTAAGGTCTGGGATAATAGAGTGCGAAATGAATGGATTGAGTTCATGAAGATCTTGAGGAAACGGAGTACACTGGGATGAGGGAGGTGAAGTTTGGGATAATGAGGCGTAAAATAGGATGGGGGGGGGGGCGAATTCGTGAGGATCTTGAGGAAAATGAGTCAACAGTAGAATGAGGTAGTGGGGTTCCTGATGATGGGGCGTGGAGGCGGTGGGGAGGTCATCAGTAATTCAGAGGAAGGTACCTGACATTCCCCACGAAAGTTAAGTGAGGGTGGGAATTACTGTGGGAAAATAGGGTTACTGAGGGGTAGCAAGGTCAGAGTTGTCAGGAACTGAAGGAAGGTTGCCGATCGTCAAAAGGGGGGGGGGCATGTGAGGAAGGTAGGGTGAGGGAGCTTTGCAACGATGGGAGGAGTAGGGAAAGGAAAAAGACTCACAAGGCAAAAAATTGTTACGCAGAGAAGCGGAAGAGAATGAAGGGAGGAGTGGGAAGAGCTAGTGAGGACGAGAGAGTTGATGACATGACAGTGGCATGAGTTGGCAAGATAGGATCAGTGTGAATGGGGAGCTTGTAGCTGTTGCGGGGGCGGGGGGGGGGGGGTATGTATAAACCTATATTGAACATAAACATAAACACAGTAACATTCGCACAAAGATGAAATAAACACTTTATATGAACACAAATGAATGCAACGTTCCTAACAAGAGAAAGCCAAAAACCGTCAAATGTTTGTTTTCGTTTTATACAGCATCAATGTTTCGTTGTATAAATTATGTATATCAGTTTATCATTATCTTTATCATTGTCGTCATTATTACCATTATTAATTCATTAAATCTGGAGGGATAGTGTCTATGATGAGGTTCAATGAATCTGGAGGGATCATTCAGAGGTTCAGTCAATCTGGATGGATAGTTCATTCAATAAATCGTTCATGACGAGGTTCAATAAATCTCATGTTCATCTGGAGGAGTTCATGTTCAATAAATCTGGAGGGGTTCATGATCTGGAGGGATAGTTCATGAAGAGGTTCAAAGGAGGGATAGTGAGTTTATGATGAGGTTCAATAAACCTGGAGGGATAGTTCTGAGCTTCAGTCAATCTGGATGGGTAGTTCATGAAGAGGCTCAATAAATCTGGAGGGATAGTTCATGAAGAGGTTCTATAAATCTGGAGGAATAGTTCATGACGAGGTTCAATAAATCTGGAGGGAGAGTTCATGAAGAGGTTCAATAAATCTGGAGGGATAGTTCATGACGAGGTTCAATAAATCTGGAGGGATAGTTCATGACGAGGTTCAATAAATCTGGAGGGATCGTTCATGACGAGGTTCAATAAATCTGGAGGATCATGACGAGGTTCAATAAATCTGGAGGTTCATGACGAGGTTCAATAAATCTGGAGGATAGTTCATGTTCAATAAATCTGGAGGGAATGGTTCAATAAATCTGGAGGGATCATGACGAGGTTCAATAATCATCATGACGAAATCCATGACGAGGTTCAATAAATCTGGAGGGATCGTTCATGACGAGGTTCAATAAATCTGGAAGGATAGATCGGAGGTACAGTCAATCTGGAAGGATAGTTCATGAAGAGGTTCAATAAACCTGGAGGGATAGTTCATGAAGAGGTTCAATAAATCGGGATGGATAGTGAGTTCATGACGAGGTTCAGTAAATCTTGAGAGACCACGAGAATATCATAAGGAAGTCATGACCAAATTAAAATCTAGATGGATAGCGAGTTCATGAAGAGGCTGAGAAAATCTGACCGGATTGTGAACTCATGACAAAACTAAATAAATCCGAGAAGGATAGTGAGTTTATAAAGAACCCGAGGAGAGTCGCGCCAGGAGATAAAGTATAACGCCGCATTGTCCCAATACTTTATCCACAGCGCTATATCTTCGAGACCTTCTTCCAACGTCATCGGAGCAGAAATTGTATCTCGAATTGCTCTTTGTTCCAGACGATTTTGCTTGCCTTGTAATTCGGGAATTGCGGTATAGTTCCCGGTGCTTTGTCGAGGCAAATGCGACAGTATTTTAGGTTGAGGTTGAGCTTTGAGGGATAAAGTAAACATAGATGGAGTAATGCTTTGTTTCTTTTGCTCTGATCGCACTCATACATGCGTGTGTGTGTTAGTATTAGTGTGTGTTTGTGTTTGTATTGGTGTGTGTTTGAGTGTGTGTTTGTATTGGTGTGTGTTTTAGTGTGTGTTTGTATTGGTGTGTGTTTGAGTGTGTGTGTGTGTGTGTGTGTGTGTGTGTGTGTGTGTGTGTGTGTGTGTGCGTGTGTGTGTGTGTGCGTGTGCGTGTGCGTGCGAAGGAGGACAATGTGCTATATTTTAGAATGAGGGTTATGAAGTAGGAGATGGAATCAAGTTTATGGGGAAGAAAGAAAAGTTATGAGGTATGGGGAGCTGAGCCAAGCGATGAGAGGGAAAATTACCAAATTCATGAGGTACTGAAAAGTGAAATGTCAAATAAAATCATGGATATGAGGCATTTTGTATAGTTTATGAGTAGGAAAAAATGAAACAGATGTCCTGGGAGAAATAAAAAAAAATGCACTTGACCGGTAAAGGAACAATGATACAATGTACTACAGACAAACGGATAGATAGATAAATAGGCGTTCACAAAATTGTTAAAATGAAACTGGATTAATGGTTTCCTATAGTTTATGCGTTAGCGCTGGGATTAAAATTCATGGAACTTTATAATAAAAGGCTGTATATCTTCATACGTAAATCAGTGTTTTGAATCTCTACCTGAAGTCTTGGATGATGGAGTGCGTCGTGGCGTTCGCATAATATTCGTCGTTATGAACACGTGGTCAAATCCGGGAACATACGGAATGAGCGCGTGTTCCTCAAACGTTCAGCAGTTCTATGCCATTAGCAGGGGAGTGTTCTCTCGCGACTATTTACGAGCGAGGGAAAAGCGAGATGCAAAGTCCAAAGTCGTTTTCGCCGGGGCAGGAAATCGGCCTCGAACTCCCTCGGTTCTAAATAGGATAATTCGTTAAACACAGGCTCCTCGTGCTGCGATACTTTGAGAATCTCATTTGGTATTCGACGACTGCAATACCTGACAGCGGGATTATACTGGATAAATCTAATTACTCCCTTTCGAAGCTACTGTAGTACTGTAGTGTCGACTCGCCTGGTGTCAGTTGAGTGGAGTAGCTTGCGTGCGGGGGTCCAGAGAGCTTGCTGTACCAACAACAAAATTATTCAGAGGCAGTTTTACACGCGTCGCGCCCAGGGCTACGGCGAAGATAACTCATTTAGATCAAAGGCGCCGCGGACGCTGAGTAAATGGCGTACAGACTTCCCGGCAGATTACGTGAAGCATGTTCTTGCTCCTGCTGAGTGATTTGGATATGTCGATCGTCCATTATTTATCAAATGATGAATAAAAAATCCTTTTTAACTATTAGTCGTTTGGAAAACAAGGCACCCATTTTCTCGGATCGTACCGAGGCGCAGCATACTTGAACTATTCTAGTGAAGAGCTTGGAGACAAAGCCAGAGACATACGGCGCGTGGAAAGGAGAGGTGCATACTTGGAGCAAAGTTAATATATTAAGCAGGAGCTGCAAGGACCCTTCAGCAACCTGCACGAGGAGAGAAACGGCCCTCACCCTCTCGTACAGAAGGCGCTTGCCACTTACAGACGCATAGAACGGCGACGCTCTA
>NW_020872530.1:42500-52500 GCF_003789085.1 Penaeus vannamei
TCTATTGTGGATACAAACTTTATATAAGATTATATATGTACTCACACAACACACACCACACATATATATATACATACCACACACACACGACACACACATATATATGTGTGCATGAAAAAAAAAAAAAAAAAAAAAAAAAAAAAAAAAAAATATATATATATATATATATATATATACTATATATATATATATATATATATATATATATACATACATATATATACATATACATATATACATATAACCACACACACACACACACACACACACCCACACACACACACACACATAATATGTATATATATATATATATATATATATATATATATATATATATATATATATATATATATATATATATATTATATATGCACACACACACAACAAACAGTAACTTACACACACACATGTACGTGTGTGGTGTAGGGTTTTCCAATAGTTTTCATTGTGTTTTTCCAAGGTCGATCTTGTACTCTTTGGTAAATTTTCATACCTACAAACATTCACAGAGTCATAGACGGATAGAGAGATGGATTGAGGAAGTTTGATAAATGGTATTCATTTGCAGATATAAAAAATTGCTTATATACATGTGTGTATCCATCTGTATTTTTATCTATTTATCTCTTTTATGCATGTATGTATGTACGTATCTCTCTCTCTCTCTCTCTCTCTCTCTCTCTCTCTCTCTCTCTCTCTCTCTCTTCTCTATCTTCTCTCTCTCTCTATCATATATATATATTTATATATATATATATATATATATATATATATATATATATATATATATATATATATATATATATATATATATATATATATATATGCATATGTATATGTGTATGTGCGTCTGTGTTTGAGTTTCCAATATATAGATACATAAAGAAAAACATATACACATATTGAAATCCATTCGTACACACACATATATACACGCACACACAAACAGATAAAACACACGGGGAATGTTCCAACCCCAGCACTGCAAATCCTCCGACGTTTTAGCCACGCCCCCTAACCAATTCCCACGTGCCGCTCTCTCCCCAGGTTGAACTCGAGGGTCTAACGGGGAACATCAGCTTCACCGACGAAGGCAAGAGGAAAGACTATTCCCTGGATGTGGTAGAGATGACATTCAACAGCGAGACGGTCAAGGTAGGTCACCTGTGCGAATACCTGGGGTTGGGAACGGCCTGATGTTTACCTTGGACGAGGCGGGTCCGGAATATATTCGTAGCCGTGAAGAAGCTCTAAGGTTATTTGGAATGCTCAGGGTAGATTGGATAGAATATTTTTCCAAGGGCGTTTATACAAATATATTTTCTTCTTTTCTTCTCGCAATATTCGACTTTACGTGTCGTCCAAAGATTTCGCTGTATATTATTATTTTCATGATTTGTTTTGCAAGTTTTCGAAACGTGAGGGTCTTTCCTGTTTGCAGAATATATCTATAACTTGTTCTGTGAGTTTTTCTCTCTCTCTCTCCGCTCTCTCTCTCTTCTCTCTTCTCTCTCTCTCTCTCTCTCTCTCTCTCTCTCTCTCTCTCTCTCTCTCTCTCTCTCTCCTCTCTCTTCCTCTCTCTCTCTCTCTCTCTCTCTCACTCTGCCCCATCTCTCTCTCTTGCTCTCTCTCTCTCTCTCACTCACTCTCTCCTGCATCTCTCCTTTTTGTCTGTCTTTCGGTGTCCCAACCTTTCCTTCTTGCCCCTTTCGCCACTTTTGTCTTGATCGACAAGAGATTATTATCCTTGTTATTGTTATTATTATCACTGCGACGAAAATACAGCAAGTAGTGAAACAGAAGTAATGAAGATCCAAATGTTTTAACACCGCTATTGATCCCAAAGTCGCGGATTAGCTTGTGTAAACAAAGAAAAAAAGGGATATAATCTCGGGAACAGTTAATGGAGTGTGTTATTTTACATAATTGGATCCGCTTTTAGCACTGTAATGAATAGGGTGTTTATGTACCTCTTCAAATTGGATGTTTCTCTCAGAGGATTACTGCTTGATGTGGTGACCTTTCATTAATTCCTGTAATGTAATAAAATTCTTAATATTTGAATACTGTATCACGAATGATTATGCATCTATTTTGATATCAAATGTCACTAGATGTATTGGTTTTTTTTTTTATAATATCAAAGGATAAAAAGGATGTACGCTTTGAAATACGAAATCAGTTCTTGACTCGCCTAACACAAACACTTTTTTGAAAATAAAAAGGCATGCTAAGCTAAAAGAGGCGTTTGTTAAACCAACAGTCCATTTTTCAACTTTACAAAGGCTCATATTTTTTGTTCTTTGCCTGACTCGTGTTTACACTTCATAGCCTCTGAAATATAAAGGACGACACAGTTTTCTTTCTTTCTTTTTTTCATGTTCACAAGTGTATCTACTTGACAGGTAATTCACCTCATTCTTACTTATAAATACATATACACTACGAACAGACACAGAAATACACATCCTCGCATAGATACACACACACAAACACACATGAATGTGTGTGTATATATTCTATCTATCTTATCTATTTATCTATCTATCTATCTATCTATCTATCCTATCTATCTATTCCTATCTATCTATCTATCTATCTATCTATCTATATATATATATATATATATATATATATATATTATATATATATATATATAATATATATATATATATAATATATAATACATATACATATACATATATATATATATATAATATATATATATATATATATATATATATATATTTATATATATATATATTATGTATATATATATATATATTAAACATACATATACATGAATGTGTGCATGTGTGAGAGAGAGAAGAGACACAAAAGTCCAGTCTTGTAGAATTATTCTTACAGATCTATAATGATTTTTTTTAAAATCTTAGGTCCCCCTTTTTCCAACACATTGTCTGACAGGCATATTAAATAAGTCATCAGGAGGAGGCAAGATAAAACAAAGGCAGGAGAGAGGGAGATTGGAGAGGAAAGGAGGAGAGAGGATGAGGTAAAGGGAGAGGGAGCGACAGGAGAAGAGAGGGGGAGGGAGAGGAGGAGAGAGGAGGGAAGAGAGAGGAAGGAGGAGGAGCGACAGGAGAGAAAGGGGGAAAAATGAATGAGGGGATTGGAGGAAAGAGTCAGGGGAGAGAGAAAGAAAAGAGGAAGAAGAGTGAGAAAGAGGCAATTGGGAAGGAAAGAGGAGAAGAAGGGGAGTGAGGAAATAGGCAGGGGAGAAGGAAAGGGGAGAGGGAGGAGTGTGAGGAAAGAGGCAGGGTGGAAGAGGAAGAGAGGATGAAGTGAGCGACAAGGGAAAAAAGGAAGAGTGAAAGGGTTACAAAATGGCGAATGGAGTGGAAGAGGAGTAAGGTGGGAAGTAAGGTTACAAGAGTAGCAGAGGATGAAAGGGATANTGACATTTTTTAAGACGAATGACCGGTTTGTTAAAATGAATTTTCGTAAATACAGACGCAAAAATAAAGATCTGATAGATATACATTTAACTATCTATTTGTCTGGTTGATATGCATGGCCAGACTGATTAATATGCATTTATTTCTTTATTTATGCATGACAACTATATGAATATTCCTTGGGTCGGGCTTCGCACAATTCTAACAAACCGGCAGTAAATGTGTAAACCTCAGGTCATTCTCGAGAAAAAATTGTTTTTTAACTTAGAGAAAAAGGAGATTAAGACGACCATGTTTAAGAAATATAATAGCGATATTTACAACAGCAAAAATAAAAAGATGTAGAGAAATAAGCATGATAATGATGATAAGAATAGTAGTAATAGCATTATTGATAATGAAGATAATAACATAAAATTGATTATCATAATAGTGGTACGATAAATATAATAATGATAATGATAACGATAAACAATAATTGATTATAGTCATAAAGATGGTGATTATAAGAATACAATAATAATGATAAATGTGATGTTGAGGGTGATAATGATAATAATAATAATAGTAATGATCATGATATCCATAATTATAATAGTTACGATGATGAAGATGAAATTAACGACATATAAGAAATACCAATTATATTTGGGATGTCAACACAATTAGTATTCTATTCCTGCTTCAAATTAAATTAATGAATATGATGAAAATAATAATGAACCCGAGATCTCCTGCTTTAGGGTCAGTCGTGTTAACTAACAACGATCACGGAAGTAATAATGACAATATCATTATTAGATAGTTATGAAAAAAGTCTCATTAATGATGCTAATAATAACAGCAAATATAATTATTGTAATAATGGTACGATGATAATGATCTCTATCTCTACCCCTCCCTATCTATCTATCTGTCTGTCTGTCTGTCTGTCTGTCTGTCTATCTCCTTCTCTCTCCTTCTCTCTCTCTCTCTCTCTCTCTCTCTCTCTCTCTCTCTCTCTCTCTCTCTCTCTCTCTCTCTCTCTCTCTCTCTCTCTCTCTCTCTCTCTCTCTCTCTCTCTCTCTCTCTCACTGTCTCTCTCCTTTCTTTCTTCCTTACTTCTCCCTCTCTCTCTTTCCTTCTTTTGTTGTGATATATTCCGATTCCCTATTTTCTAAGTTGTTTACAAAGAACCAATATCTATTTAGTCAAATAGCAATTTTAAAAGAAATTTTGTTTTGAAAATGTGGGAAGATGCATAGTTCTACATCGATGTTTCTATAAAACTTTAATCATGCTTTTGATAAGAAATATTTTAACAAATATTGATACAAAAAAAAATGTTTCCTTAAAATCAACGATATATACACAAATCTTACACTAGTAATTTAATAATAATGATAATGATAATGGTATTGTTGATAATGATAATGGTCTTGATGATAATGATAATAATAATAAGGATAAAAATGATAATAACAACAACAACAGTAACAATAATGATAATAGTGATGATAATGATGGCAAAAATGAAAATGATAACAATAATAACGATAATAGAATAATAGGAATGATAATAACAATAGCAATGACATTAAAATAACAAAAATAGTAATAATCTCTCCCATGTGAAATATACGTATATATGCTTCAAAAGTGCGATAAAAATTCGAATAAGAAATGTGAAGAGAAACGTCCCAATAATTAGAAAATAAAGCCGAGTGAGAAAGAAAAAAAAAAAACGTAAAAAATGTGTCGAAATTTAATAAATATGCGAAAGAAAGAAAGAAAAAAGCCGAAACAAAAAACAAAGGAAACTGCGCTAACAAAACAGGAGATTAAGCTAATACAAGTGAAAAGAAGGAAACGTGTTAATTGCAAAAATGCGAAACTAGAAAATGTGTCAAAACTGCGACAAAAATGCTAATTAAGAAAACAGTGCGAGAAAGAGATTAATATTGCGAAATCGATACAGAAAACAAAAAATAAGGCGAAAAAAAGAAAATAAGTCGAAAAAAAATCAAAAGAAAAGGAAAGTCGAAAATGGAAATTAACGATGAGGGAAACGAATGAGAGAATTATAAGAAAAGAAAACTAGACTTTAGGCCGAAAAAGCGCCAATGCCTCCGAGCATCTCAAGGAGGCGGACGACGGCCAGAAAACTGCCCCCCCCCCTTTCTGTCTCTCTTTCTCTCCTCCCTTCTTCTCTCGTTTTGTTTTCTTTTCATAGCTCTAATGTTAATTTACTTTTACTATGGTTATATTTTTGCTTTCATTAAATGACATTGTTCTGGTCCTTAGATTTATATATATGTGTGTGTGTGTGTACATATATGATTGTATGTAAATATTAACATACACACACAAACATGAGAGAGAGAGAAGAGAGAAAAAGAGAGAGAGGAGACGGAGACAGAGAAAAAGAGAGAAAAGAGAGAGAGAGAGAGAGGGTGGGGGGCGAAAGAGAGAGAGAGGGTGGAGGAGAGAGAGAGAGAGAGAGAGGAGAAGGAAACAAAAATAAAGTGAGAAAGGGGAAGAGAGAGAGAGAGATTTATATTCCATTACACTGCAAACTATCATTTTCAAGCCATTTCAAGATCGGGCTTGAAGTTCCGCGTTTTGGCGTCGCTTCCTACTCTCTCTCATACACACAGACACACGAAAAAAACGCACACAAGAGATACTAAAATGACAAAATTTTGCCACCATCGGGGATCGAACCCGAGCCTGTCACGTACGAGGCGACCGTGCTCTCCCACTACACACGGAGCCTTTCCTTAAAAATTAAAAAATTTGAATGGACTTCTAATTTAGCTTCAGGCAATGCCACATCAGCCCCTGTGTGTGTGTGTGTGTGTGTGTGTGTGTGTGTGTGTGTGTGTGTGTGTGTGTGTGTGTTGTGTGTGTGTGTGTGTTGTGTGTGTGTGTGTGTGTGTGTGTGTGTGTGTACATAAACGAATGGCAAAAGACAAGCACTCTTTCTCCAAATGTCTTTAGCTCCCTCTGTCTATCTACCTACCTCTGCTTACATATCTATTTATCTTTGTCTCTCTCTCCATTTATCTCTCCTTCTCTTCATATATCTATCTGGTACATAAAAAGATAGATAGATAGATAGTTCTATAGACAGACGGGAAGGCAGATTGATAGATAAACAGATCAATAGATGGATATAGATAAAGGTAGATAGATAAATCAATAGATAGATATATAGATAAATAGATAGTCTATCATGTGTGTTTGCAGCCGCAGCCCGGTTTACTTTCAGAAAAGAAAGGCATAAAAGTGAGAGAAAGACGGAAACGGAGATGATAGATGGAAAGGAAGAGAAAGATAAGGAAAAAGAAAGACGCGAAGGTTAAAGACGAAAATGGCAATAACACCAATAATCGCAACAACAGTGGTAAGGGCGATCGGAAGAAAGGAGACAAATAAAGATAATAACGATCAGTAACAACGCTTGTAAAATGGGAATAAGAATAGATGTGACTCTATCAATGCCAGCAATTGTGATGACGGTATCGGCGATGATCTGAGTTGTGAGAAGCTATCTTTATCTATTACATAACTCGGATAGACAGGTTCATGATAGAAAAGGATAGCTTTGATATGCAGATGATACCTTGCTGCTATTGTGTTAACTTTTTACTTGTATAAAAATCTCTCTTCCTCGTTTTCTCTCTATGTCTTTCTATCCAGCCACCCTTCTATCCATCTATTACACGAATAATAAAAAAAAAATAATAATAATAATAAATAATAATAATTAAAAAATGGATAGGTTTATTCACAGATCCCTGAATATGTCGATGGAAATCAAATTTGGCTTTAGATACATTTGCAAAACAACATTGTCATCATCATAATTATTTGCATTATTGTTCTCTTTCTCAGCCTTTGCAAACTTGGCGACGCCGATGACCTGCGATTTCTTATTCTGTTCAAATGCACATGTTACGGAAACATTTTTCTTGATCGCCGAAGCCAAGGAACAAGCGAGGATTCGGAGAAGGCTTGTTCATCTTCTGCGAGAACAGCTGTTCTTCAATTGCTTAGTCAACTCCGTTTTTTTTTTTTTTTTTTTTCAGTTTTTTCATACAGGGATGTTTATCATTCTCTCTTTCTGTCTTCCTCGATGCCTGTCTTGTCTTTCTTTGCTCATCCCTCTATCTGTCTGTCTCTGTATTTGCATCCGGGTATCAGTCTCCCTTTCCCTCTCTATCTCTCCGTCTCCTTTTCCCCTCCTTTCTCTGTATTTGCNCTCTTCTTCCTCCTCCTCCCTCCCTCTCCCCCGCCCCCCCCCCCCCCCCCCCCCCCCCCCCCCTTCTCTCCTTCTCTCTCCTCTCCTCTCTTCTCTCTCTGCTCTCTCTCTCTCTCTCTCTCTCTCTCTCCTCTCTCTCACTTCTTCTCTTCTCTCTCTCTTTCTTTTCTCCCTTCTTCTCTCTTCTTCCCTCTCTCTCTCTCTCTCTCTCTCTCTCTGTCTCATCTCTCCTCTCTCTTCTCTCTCCTCTCTCCTCTCTTTCTGTCTCTCTCTCCGCTCTCTCTCTCTGCTCATCTCTCTCTCTCTCTCTCTACTCCTCTCTCGTCTCTCTTTTTCTTCTCTCCCTCCTCTTCTCTTTCTCTCTCTTTCTCTCTTTCTCTCTCTTCTCCCTCTTTCTCTCTTCTCTCTTCTCTCTCTTCTCTCTCTCCCCCTCTCTCTCTCTTCTCTCTCTCTCTCTCTCCTCTTCCCTCTATTTCTCTCTTTCTCTCCCTCCCTCTCTTTCTCCTCTCTCTTCTCTCTCTCTCTCTCTCTCTCTCTCTCTCTCTCTCTCTCTCTCTCTCTCTCTTCTCTCTCTCTCTCTCTCCTCTCTCTTCTCTCTCTCTCTTCTCTCTCTCTCTCTCTCTCTACTCTCTCTCTCTCTCTCTCTCTCTCTCTCTCTCTCTCTCTCTCTCTCTCTCTCTCTCTCTCTCTCTCTCTCTCTCTCCTCTCTCTCTCTCTCTCTCTCTCTCTCTCTCTCTCTCTCTCTCTCTCTCTCTCTCTCTCTCTCTCTCTCTCTCCTCTCTCTTTCCTCTCTCCTCTCTCTCTCTCTCTCTCTCTCTCTCTCTCTCTCTCTTTCTTCTCTTTCTCTCTTTATCTCTCTCTCTCTCTCTCTCTCTCTTCTCTCTCTCTCTCTCTCTCTCTCCTCTCTCTCTCTCTCTCTCCCTCTCTCTCTCTCTCTCTCTCTCTCTCTCTCTCTCTCTCTCTCTCTCTCTCTCTCTCTCTCTCTCTCTCTCTCTCTCTCTCTCTCTCTCTCTCTCTCTCTCTCTCTCTCTCTCTCTCTCTCTCTCTCTCTCTCTCTCTCTCTCTCTCTCTCTCTCTCTCTCTCTCTTACAACACGTGTGGCTGAGAAAAGACTCCAACGAGAGCGGCGCCGAAGAGCGAGTGAGGCGGCAGCGTTCCTCGAGACTGACGTGCGAACGAGACCGGCCCGGTTCTTCCCTTCCCGGAACCCTGAACGGACGAGGGTAAGCGCTGCCACCTGCGGTTAAGGGTTTCCGCAAGCGAGCGATCACTGTTTTTATTATTATAGACGAGTGTTCACCAAGATTGAGCGAATAGAAAGAAACTTCGTGTGTGTGGTGTTCGTGCATATGTTCGGGACTTTGGTACGTGGTATGGCCGGGGAGATGTGTGCGTGTCTCGAACGTATAGCAGACTCAACGAAAACCTCCGTGGAGAGAAATGATCTGATAAGAACCTCTTAATGAACTGTTTTCACGAAATAAACAAAGTTCGCGGGTGGGCAACACCGAGGCGGACTGCGCGACCTTGACATTGCCTTCGGCGGAGTCGCGATTTATGCCCTTTCATCCATTTTCGTCACCCTTATTACGTTCACGCTTACGGTCTCCTTTTCTTTCCAAAGGTTTTTTTTCCTCTTTCAGCTTGTCATCGCTGCACATTCTTAGATCGTTCAATTGTTTTCATCTTTTCTCGTACGGTTCTTATTCACAAAACCGATTACATTACTCATATATGTTTGTAGCCAATATTGCTATTGGCGATTGAAAGAAATGCAATTTCACAACACAATTACACTTTATTTGATACAAAAAAAAGTACTTCAATAACACTATTTAAAAAAGAACTGACATTCGGGAAATCATAAACACACACACACAATAAGTAAATGAGAAAATCACGAGGACTACACATTGACTTTTCCAAGCCACTTCCCTTAAAGGCCGCTATACGTAAAGAGTAAAGCCTCATTTTCCCGCAAAAGAAAGAAAGAAAGAAAGAAAGAAGAAAAAAAAACGTATGAAGAGTAAAACATTTTGAGACTAAATCACACCTGATGACCTCGCCGGGACGCTCCAGCGGCTGAGGAAGAGGAGTTGGAGGCTTGGAAGGTCATCCTCTCCTCGAACGGATGACCTCCGGATGACTCAGATTCCTTTGCGAGAAACAGATCCGTGCAAGTGTTATTCTCGTGATGAGGGGAAGGTGGCTTTGTGTGAAGTAAATTTTCATCATGAGGAATTTGAATCGAGACAGATTGCCTAACGCCCTCATAAAAGCCTCACTCTCTCCCTTTGCAACGTTGCAGTCTTATAAATCACGAATGCTTTGGAAGACA
>NW_020872530.1:57500-65000 GCF_003789085.1 Penaeus vannamei
CTTTACACACGGATACCTACAAACATACACGTACATGGACACACATCCATAAGGACACACGCATCCACATCGAGGGTAATCAGCAATTCAAAACACCAATTCGCATTAATTTGAATTGGTCGTCGTGGTCGAGTGGCTTTCGTACTCGACTCGTGATTTTGGGGATTCTTGGAATTTCCAGGTCGCGGGTTCGAGTCTCCACGGCGGCCGGTGTGTAACATGGCCGCGTTCCAACTGCTGGCCCAAACCCGATTTCATGGCGAGAAAAAGGTCTATCTCCATGAGGATGTTAAACGCGGGTGCCTTGGGGGGTTCCAGGCCGGGGTGGAAGTGGGGGGCTACTTCGGGATGAGCGTTCGGTCCGCGATTCACCTCCGCGTCTCGGAGGCGGATGGCGGCCCGCGGGATTCCTGCAGATACTCCCTGCCGGTCACTGGCTTCGGAAAACGCCTGGTTACACATCTCTAAACCACTCGAACAGAAACACTCACATGTACACTCACACTAGCACTCACATATACACTCACACACACTCACATGTACACTCAAACAAAACATTCATATATACACACACGCATATATATATATACATTTAAATTTATACACACAAAGGTATATTTTCATATATTTTTATTGTGAAAAAATCGACGATTTCATTTAACGCGATTCAGCATATTTCTAAAAAAAGATATGAAATAAAAACAACATCAATAATAATGGTAATAATGATAATGATAATCAAACGATTGCGTTGTTACATTCAGTATATATATATGTATGTGTGTGTGTCTGTGAATGTATATTTATGCATATCTAGAGAAAGAGAGAGAAGGATATATATATATATATATATATATATATATATATATATATATATATATATATATATATATATATATAGTACATTCGATATGAGAGAGTGAATAAGAGAGAATGGGAGTGAGTGGTGACTGAGTGAGCGAGTGAATTGAGAGAAAGAGTTTGAGTGAGATTCCTAGTTACATATACATTCAATATATAAAAATATAACGCGCACATTCGTCTACCTATTCACCTAAATAGCCAGACAGATGGAATTAGAGAGGGAAAGAGAGAGGAAGAAATGTCTCTACTGACTGTCAAACATAAAATGACAAGTTATATATTTCAACCAAAAAGAGGGTAATTCTCTCATTAGAATAAATCAACTTGTGAAGCATAGACCTGTTCTGCCATTACGACACAGGGCAAGACTGCGGTCAACAGGATCAACGATTTCAGGGCGTTTTTCGAGACGTTTTTCCTTGTTTAGGTAAAATAAAATCCTCTGAATATGTGCTTACGAGCGAGTGAATTAGAGAGAGAGAGAGAAAGAGAACGAGTGAGTGAAAGAGTAAGCGAGCGAGTTGAAAGAGAGTGAAGGTTACATATGTATTCAGTATATAATGTAAACACACACACAAACACATATATATATATATATATATATATATATATATATATATTATATATATATATATTATATATATATATATATATATATATATATATATATATATATATATATATATATATATATATATATATATATATATATATATATATACGCATATCAGTTGCTATATAAGCCACACTCAAATGTACACTCACATATACACTCACACACACTCACATGTATACTCACACAAAAACACATACACACACACACACACACACACACACACACTTATATATATATTTACATTTATATTCACATGTGTATTTCATATATTTTGTGAAAAAGTGAAAAAAATGATAATAAAGAATAAAACAAGAAAAACAACAATAATAATAATAGTAACAAAATAATAATAAGACGATTGAGTTGAGAGGCATTTATACATTTAGTATATATGTGTATATGTGTGTGTGTGTGAATGTATATATATGCATATCTAGAGAAAGAGAGAGAGGAGAGAGTTACATATACAGTACATTCGATATACAAACATGTATGTATGTATGTATGTATGCATGTATGTATGTATGTATGTATGTACCTCAAAGCTACCGCTCTACATATATTTTTACGAAAGATGGAAGTAATGCATACCGCAATTGATATGATGAATAAATAACCTCTCCGATCGGGACTCGAACCGTCGCGTTGCAGGCAGGTAAGTGAAAGACGGCCATCTTGCAGTTCCCTTCCTGCAACGCGGCGGTTCGAGTCCCGATCGGAGAACAAATACAGATAATCTAATCAGAAAAAGAATAACGAAAGTACATTTAATTACGTTTATCAATTTTGTTTCATTTTTCGTGTTAATTGTATTCTTTTGACTATGGGAGTAGAGAAATTGAGCGACACATTAGAAAATCAAAGGAATCATGAAATTTGATACAGCGATTAAGTAAATTTGTGCGTTGTATTTATTTACCGAACACACACTCACTCCGTCTCTCTCTCTCTCTCTCTCTCTCTCTCTCTCTCTCTCTCTCTCTCTCTCTCTCTCTCTCTCTCTCTCTCTCTCTCTCTCTCTCTCTCTCTCTCTCTCTCTCTCTCTCTCTCTCTCTCTCTCTCTCTCTCTCTCTCTCTCTTCTCTCTCTCTCTCTCTCTCTCTCTCTTCTCTCTTTCTTTGTCTGTCTGTCTGTCTGTTAGTGTAACACTTCATTAATGATTTAGTTGCAAATAACGTACAATTATATAAGTAGAAAGCTGTTAACATATCGTTTTATTGTGTTTGCTATTACATAGTGCTTACTATTAAAGTGTTTACAATTATCGTTTAAAACTGTTTACATATCGTTTAATAACTTTTAATTATATAAGTAGAACATTTTTTACACAGTTTCATAGTGCAATGAACTGACTAAAAAGAATACAATTTCTAAAATTGTGAGTCTGTAAGTAAAAGACAATGTCCATTGTTTACCAATATCTTTGACACATTTTCCCTAACTTTATCTGATAAATGGCGCTTCATGATGCTTTTAATATGTACTTATGTTGAAAATGAACCTGAATTTGTATTACTCTTGGGTGAGTCAAGAGAAGCAAAATGTAAGATTTTCTGTCTTACGAAATATGGAATGAATGTTATACCTGAGAAATTAATGAATACACACCTATATATCAGTTGAATTGAGTATTTTGACTGTTTGATTTCTTTTTTTTTTTTTAATTACAGAAATACAACAAACGGAGAAATGGAAACCTTGCAGTGGCGACCGGAGGTCTGGAAGGCAGAGGAAACCTCTAAAGGAACCGAAAAATGAGGTTTTATGTGTGTGTGTCTGTGTCTGTGTGTGTGTGTGTGTGTGTCTGTGTCTGTGTGTGTGTGTGTGGAATAATGATTTGCTTAAGTTAGCTGCATCTAACTTCATCAAGCAATTCACAGAACAAACAGGGAGGAGAACCCGCCGCCCGCCACAAATGTCTCGACACAGCACCAGTGCAGCTGTCGCGTGTGACTACTGAACCGTGAATTGTAGGCATCGAATATAATTATCGCTTATAACATTATTATCATTATTATTATTTCTATTATCATTATCATTATCATTATTATTATTACGCATTATTCATTGGCGTTGCGAGACAGGGACAGCTTGTTAAACTGCTTACACATAAATTGTTATCGTTATTATGATCATTTCTAATATTCTTTATTGCATCAGTGCCCTATTGCCTTGGCGGAGGTATGCGCTCGCTGAGTGCTCCTAGTTATCATTATTGATATTACTAGTAGTAGCATTTTATTATTAGTAGTACCATTATTATTATTACTTGCATTATCCTTATTATTATTATCATAACAGTTATGCTGCAAGTCCAAAAAGTCTGCAACAATGATTATACTAAATCGGATCTCATTGCAAGCAGACCTTTGCTTCTCTTCTATGAGTTCGTTTCTTATCTGAAGTAGGCGAAGTGGAACGAAAACAACGCTAAACAAGACAATATAACAATGTAAACAACAGAGCCAATTTCCCCGTCCTCAAAAAAAGAAGAAAAAAAATCAAACGCTCTCTCATTCTCTCTTCCCGTTATCCTATTTGTTATATGTTTTTGATATTGATACCATTTGATATAAAATATTATCCATTCGAAGATTAGTAAAACGAGTGCTCTTTTAAACATTATACACCGCTGAGAAAGGATATAATTTCTTAGCGACACAGAAGTTGTATATTGATTTATATGTTTACGAAAACGTACTGCGATTGGGTATACACTGTTACTTCAACAGAATTATAAGAAATTCATGATTAAAACAAGATTTCATCTAACAGGAATTCGAATGAACACCAATAATTAGGAAATTATTGTTTATCGTTGACAGGGAATGTTAACTAAAACTACTTTCATGATCGTAGTATTAAATTTACAAAACGCATCAAAGATTAAACCTGATTTCCACTGATATTAAAAGACTGTGTTACTACTCGATATTTTAGGGATAGGCAGATGTTTTGGGAAGGCATTAAAAAAAATTCTAAATACTGGTAACTCCATATCAAGGCTTAGAATTGTACATAGATTCTGTCCTTACTTTTGAACACAAACCTTTCAATTTCTACTTCGAGCTGTACATCTCCCGCGGCGAATCCTCCAACGGCGAGGATCCAGATGGGTTTCCAGCGGTTCCCTCAGCACCGCCTCCGCTCGTGAGCCCAATCTCAGCGCCGCCGCGGGCGACTTCCCTTCAAGAATCGGGTCACGTGACACAGCCAGTGGTTCCGCGCCGAAAGGGGAGAGGAAAGGCGCTGGCAAGGTGGGCGACGCGCGCGGGAAACATTTTATATCATGGCTGAGCGATGCAGGTGAATGTTTGTCAACGGCAAAGGCTGAGTTCACATCTAGATGATTGACCTAATGTATCTGTTGCCAACAAGGGAGGGACTTTTGAGTCGTTGACTACTACTTCACATGTAATGACACAGGCAATGAAACGAAGGAGGCGGTTCAGCTGTGGAGGGTTGTCCTCTCCCGTTTCTATATAATCTACAGACACTGCAATGAGAGCAGACACCTCCTGCCATTGATGTATTCTTGAATTTAGTTATAGAATATATCTAATATATATGTAATCGGAGTGGCAGATGATTAGTGACATAGCTGCTCAGTGTGGCGTGTTAATAACATCACGTTGTGACTGCGCATGCGCATGCTTTTTTTCGATGGCATCTAGGATTAAGCCCTTTTTTTACCATACATATATTTTTTTGTTTATCACAACTGTACAATCAGGGAGTCAAATATTTTAAAGATTTTAGCGTATCAAGTGAAATCAAAAAGTCATAATTATGTTATGACTTTTTCACCAGATATACGGAGCACGTCTGCACTACCTCTGCAGAGAGAGAGAGAGAGAGGGAGAGAGGGAGGGAGGGAGGAGGGAGAGAGAAAGAGAGGGAGGTGGGAGTGGGGTGAGAGAGAGAGAGGGGGAGAGGAGGGAGAGAGAGAGAGAGGGAGGGAGGGATAGAAAGGGAGAGACACAAAGAAAGAGAGAGACGCCAAACAGACGACGCGAGAAACTTTGGTCATTGATATGAAATTAATATTAATAATGATGATGATAATGAGGAAAATATGTAAATATATATGAACAAAAAATTATCATATATAAATTAGTCTACCCCAGTAAAAAGTTTACAGAAAACAATTTGTTTCTTCGTGTTCAAAGAAAAATGTAATTCGAGGGGAGACTCATAAAACGGACAACTACGACGTTGTAATAGTAAAAAAAGTTGTTGATAACGCTGAACCTATAACCCACACAATTATTATTCTTACGATTATCAACATTTTTATCAATACTATCATTATTATCATTACTATTATTATCATTAGTATCATTATCATTATTGCCATTGTTATTACTATTATCACTCTCATTATTATTATTATTATTATTATTATTATTATCATTATTATTATTATTATTATTATTATTATTATTATATCATTATTATTTATTATTATTATTATTATTATTATTATTATTATTATATTATTATCTTATTATTTTATTATTATCATTATTATTATTTATTTCATTATTATTCTCATTATATTTATCATCATCGTCATTATTATTGTTATTATCATTATCATCATTATTATTGTTACTGTTGTTATTATTGGTTTTATTATCGTTATTGTTATTACTATTATCATTGTCATTATCATTATCAGCATTATCATAACTATCATTATTATTATCGTTATTACTTATATTATCATTATCAATTATCATCAATATTATTATTGTAATCATTATTATCATTATTACCATTATTATCATTATCATCATCATCATTTTTATTAAAATTGCTATTGTTATTATTGTTGTTATTATTCTTATTATTATCATTTTTTTATCATTTTCATCTTATTATATTATTAATCATTATTATTATCATTATCATAATTGTTTATTGTTATTTCTCATTATCATCATTATTATCATTATTATCATCATTGTTGTTATCACATCATTATCATTATTATTATTATTAACATTATTATCATTATAACTATTATTATAATTATTATTATTATCATCATTCACATTTATAGTATTGTATCATCATTATTATTGTTTAATTTATCATCATTATTGTTATTATCATTATTGTAATTATTATTATTATCATTATATTTATCATTATTATATTATCATTATCATCATTATTTATTTATGATCATCATATTATTATTATTATCATTATTATTATTATTACTCTTATTTATCATTATTATTATGATTATTATTATATATTATTATTATTATTATTTATTATTATATTATCATTATTATTATTCATTATATTATTATTATTTTCATTATATTTATCATTGTTATAATTATTAGTATTAATATAATTATCATTATTATCATTATTATTATTCTCATTATCATTATTATTATATTCTCATTATTATTATTATTATCATTGTGATTAGTAATATTGTAATGATAATATTACTGATATCTATAATGAGGAGGAGGAGGAGGAGGCGGAGGAGGATCATACTATTAATAAAAGTAATGATGATAATAATGATGACGATAATGATAATGATAGCAATAGTAATGATGATGAATATAGTAAAAATAGTTATAATGATGATGATAGTTCATAATAGTTTTAATGATGATAGTGATAATAATGATCATGATGATAACAGTAATAGTAGTGAAATAGTAATAATAACAATTATAATGATAATAATTATGATGATAATAATGGTAATGATAATAATGATAATTGTGATAATAGAAAACAACAATTACAATGATAATAATGATGATAATAATACCGATGATGAGTGAAATTTATTCAGTTAGTTTTACAGAGTTAATAAATTTGTTTAATAATGTTCCTTTATAAAAACTACTCATTATCGTTCGAAATAGGGAAGTAGAAAATTCTTTCTCAACATTTTTTTTTTCGTCTGAGCGACCTGATACATTTGATTCTGTCTTTGAATGTCTTATTTATAGACTACAACATTTTCCAGCTCTGCCAAGA
>NW_020872530.1:70000-72500 GCF_003789085.1 Penaeus vannamei
TGCCCTTAAGAGACAGTGAAGCTGGGATAATATGAATAACTCATCTCTGTTTTGAATGCATTCACATCGTCCGCCCAATGGAAGTTTTCGAGCACATGGTTCTCGATATTTGCTTCTTCTGCCTGTATAGCGGTTTGTCATGTATAGATGCAACACCTCTGGTTTAGGTTCCCTGGCGGGGTTTGGCATTAGATCTTTGTGCTCTTTTGTTTCCTTTTTTCTTTTTTTCTACGAGAGTGAACATATCCTCATCTACATTACTTAGGTTAAACGTTTCTTGTCTTACAACGTTTAGACAAATCATTCATTACAATGGGCGCCGTATTACTGTTGTCAGGCTTATGAACCCCGGGCACGTGTTGGTACTTCGCATCGCTCCAGCTGCGTTGGGCGCGGCGCTGGAGGGGAACTGTGCTTTCTTGACTGCCGCTTTCTCTTCTGTTATTTCGCTTGTTTCTCCTCTTGCTGTTTCTGGTGTGTTTGCGTGTGGCGTTACTTGTGTTTCTTTGTTCATCTTGTCTGTTTCTGATAGATGTGGGGGTTTTGAGGGGGATGTTGACGCCGCGCCGGCTGAGGAGGAATGCGCTCTCGCCTGCGTCAGCGCAGCCCTGGCCGGTGATGACGTCAGGCTCGGGTGGTGCTATGTTAGTAGTTGCATTTCCAGGGGAGGGAGACGGGGGCGGGGGCCACGAGAGGTTCAGAGGGAGGGAGACGGGAGAGGGGGATTGGGGGTGTCTGAGCTTGTTGGGGGCGAGGGAGTTGGGGGGGGGGGAGTTAAGGATGGGAGAAAAGGTTGACAGGATGGGTTCTTGTCGTTTGGGGCGCCTCTGTTGATGTTGATGCGATGATGATTTTATTGTCTGCCATGGGATCCACGGTTACGTTAATCATCCTATCCCTGTCGCGAGTTGTGAGTCCGGGTCGTCTTGCATCGGGCAGTTCAATTCCAATAGTGTGTGCCTCCGCGACGTCCTCGGGAAGGTAAAGCTTTTTGAGTTGCTCGCAAAGTAACATCCTATCCCACAACATTTTGGTCGCAATGAAGCACAAATTCGTATTCAGAACAATTGTAAGGCTTCCAGAATTGTGAATCTGATCATTTGATTCACTGTCTGCACTGTCTACACTGCTTTCATTTTTTTGCTTGTTCTGATAGTTCATGCTCATATTGCAAACTCGGCCTCACCTGCTGGGGAATCGGCCCGACGCCCCGAGGCACAGGGTCAGTCCCTAGTTGCCAGGAAAGCCCGTCACCTGGGGGAGGGGCCCGTCACCTGGGGAGGGGCCCGCTCCCTTGGGCAGAGGTCCAGCCAGGGTCCTGGGCGGAGAGGAGCCCATAACCCCTGGCAATGGGCTTGTTACCCTTGGCCGAGGGTTCCCTGCTACTCTGGGGACAGGAACCCGGGAAAGCTCCCCGAGAAAACCGCCCGGGAATGCCCCCTAGCTGAACCCTAGCTGACCCTTGCTGCCCAGGCAGTCAGGTGCCTCTGACCTTGCACCCATTGGTGCCATGGGTGAACATGCTGGAGTGCAAAACAAATGACGGCGTATGTGAGTGTGTATATATATGCATGTATGTGTATATATATATATATATATATATATATATATATATATATATATATATATATATATATATATATATATAGTATCTGTAATGTATATATATATACATATACACACACACTCACACCACACACACACATACAAGAGTATCACATATATAATATATTATATATGTATGCTATACTCTCTCTCTCAGACTATCTACTATCATAATATCAATCATATATATATTCACTCCCATATTACTCGTCACTCTACTACCACTATCATCTATTATATAATATCAAGAAAAATCATATCACATTATGAAATAGTAGTTTGCATATCTATCATAGTATAATATATTAATAGAAGTATATATATATACCTTATCATAAATGATCTTATTTCCTATATTAACTATTTTAAAAGTACGTGTCTATATTGCAGATGATATCATATACTATTCATATATATACTCATGATAAGTATGAGTGTATGATATTATTTATCATCTATATATATAATATGATATAACGATATGAGTAAATAATATATAATCATATAATACGCATATAGAGGTGGCAGACGCAAAAAATTAGAGGATGGTAGTGATGTGATGTGTGGAGAATGATGAGTTGATTGCTAGATAAGTGTGTGTGTGTTGTGTGTATGATATGATATAAATATTATAATATAGCCATAATATTAATATATATACATATAGATGTATAGATTTATATAGATAATATAGAGTATTATATTTAGTAATATATGAGAGTAGTTGATAGTGACTATATATATATGTATTAATGATGGTGTGTGACTATGTGTAGCTGTGTGTGAGTCGTGTGTATGCCGATGTGATGATGTGATGTGTATACACATAAACATACACTATGATATAATATCATCATAAGATAGTAATTGTATAGAAATGTATATAACTATAAGA
>NW_020872530.1:82500-92500 GCF_003789085.1 Penaeus vannamei
TATATATATATATATAAACATATATATCATGTATATGCGAGCGCGTGTGTGTTTCTGTGTCTGTCTAAGTTTTGTGTGTGTGTGTGCATACATACAAAGAATATTTTTTCTTAAATCGTTGCATTCTGAAGTGAAGACACAGAAGGCAATCAAAATACCAGAAAGATATAACAAGAGACGCTAAGATATGAGCCCCTTTTGGCAAGCTAAAGAATGAGTCAAACACCAATTCCGCTCGCCTGAAGAACTGCGCCATTCCCTGCCTTGTTTGCGCTTCTTATCTCGCCGCTGGAAAAAGGCATAGTAACGCTAATCATATCAAAGACATAATGGAGAAATCATATTCTGAGGCGGGTGTTGTTTGATCGACTGGGTGCAGTTTCCGCGCAGCAAAGGAGGTAACGAGCGAATTAATGCGAATTAGGCGCCTCGCACTTTTCGCCCCGAGGTCATAAATTTGGCTTTAACTCCGGGGCTGCATCCTGTGTGTTGCATCATGCACTGATATCCTTTGCGTCGTCCGATCAGATTTTATAGGGTTTGATGATGACTTGTCTCCCTGCAATGCTCTCGGGAGGCCAGAAGGTGCCACGTCTGGTTTTCTTCATCTTTTTTGTGGTTCCTTCCTGGTCCCCATAACTTCTATGACGGATGATTATGCGGTTTGCTTTTAATTCGGTTAAGAGTTAATTATCTGCATGGGACTAAATGATCATCCTTGGCACAGGTTGATATTCCTGTAAGGATCTAGTACAGTGGCACGAATGCCCTGCTCTGAGAGTCAAAAAGTTCGGTGGAGGATATTTCCTGTCGCCATGTTTCCTGGACTCAACAGCAATAGGCCTATACAGGGCATCTTGGCTATCACTAACGGCAGCTAGATGGCGCTTCTATTCACTACCCTCTCTAATTAAAAACTGTAAGAAACACTGATGATAAGATATCTTGAAGAACGAATTAAGATTCGTGCAATAAAAGCACTGATGCAATGCTGACATTGGGAAATCAAGGTAAACAAATTTTATATGCGGTTCATTGCAAAAAACAACAACACACATGCACACACACACACACACACTTATATGTGTGTGTGAGAGAGAGAGAGTGAGTGTGTGTATCTTAAGGGCATGGCTCTAACAAATTGCTATTCGATGCCAATTTGCAAAACGAGCATCAGTGTTCCACTCACTGAAGCTGCAAAAAGTTTGGGCAGCTTTGGCTACGCCTTTGGAGCATCGGCGCCGAGGAAGCGGGACTAAGTAATTGATTTCGTCTGGCAAAACATGGGGAGTGCGTGGTCCGGGAAGGAGCCGCAGGGGTCGGGGTCTGATATGGTGAGGATTCCGCTAATTTTGTCAGCAATTGGTCGGTCAAGTATAATTTGCACATTTTCATCTAAAAGACTTCAGCAAGTTTGGAAGGATCTGGTGATATATACATCATATATATAGACAGACAAGCAGACAGACAGACAGAAAGACAAATAGACAGAGATAGATAAGGACAGACAGACTGACTGAGAGATAGACAGACAAGCAGACAGACAGAAAGACAGAGAGAGATGAGGACAGACAGATTGACAGAGAGATAGACAGACAGATAGATAGACAGAGAGGACAGGCATATTGACAGGGAGATAGACAGACAAGCAGCCAAACAAACTGACAGATAGACAAACAGACACACGAACAGACAGACAAACAAACGAACCGACAGACAGACAAACGAACAGACAGACAGACAAACGAACAGACAGACAGACAAACGGCAGACAGACAAACAGACCAGACAAACGAACAGACAACAGACAACACGACAGACAGACAGACAAACGAACAGACAGACAGACAAACGAAACAGACAGACAGACAGACAAACGACCGACAGACAGACAGACAAACAGACAGACAAACAGACAAACGAACGACAGACAAACAAACGAACGACAGACAGACAGACAAACGGACAGGCAGACAGACAAACGAACAGACAAACACACGAACAGACAGACAGACACGACAGACACAGACAAACGAACAGACAGACAGACACAACGAACAGACAGACAGAACGAACAGACAGACAGACAAACGAACCGACAGACAGACAAACAGACAAACGAACGGACAGACACGAACAGAGACAGACCAGACAGACAGACAGACAAACGAACAGACAGACAGACAGACAAACAGACAAACGAACCGACAGACAACAAACAGACAGACAGACAGGACAGACAGACACACGACAGACAGACAAACGAAAACACAGACAAACGACAGACAGACAAACAGACAGACAGACAAACACGACAGACAAACGAACAGACAAGACAGACAAACGAACTGACAGACATACAAACAGACGAACAGACAGACAGACAGACAAACGAACCGACGACAGACAAACGAACGACAGACAGACAGCCAGACAACAGACAAACCAGACAGACAGAAAGACAGACAGACAAACAGACAGACAGACAAACGAACAGACACAGACAAAGACAAACGAACACACAGACAGACAGACAGACAAACGAAACAGACAGACAAACGAACGACAGACAAACAGACAAACGAACCGACAGACAGACAGACAAACGAACCGACAGACAGACAGACAGACAAACAAACGGGCAGACAGACAGACACAGCCGAGCGCGACACGGGCCGAAGAAGCAGTGATGAGGCAGTGAAGTGAGAGGAAGAGAAAGCTCGGAGGCTGTGAAGTGCAACTGCTTTCCCTGCTGTGATGTTTTCCTCCTAATTCCCCTTCTAAATGCAATTAATTACCCTCTTAATTGGATAACTGATTAACAATCATCGTAGAATATTTGTATCCCTCGTTTGATAAATTTTTGAGATCTCGTTCTCGAATACCAAATGAAAGAAATGGCTATTATTGTTGTTGTTGTTTTTTTTACTCATCTTTCTTTCTTTTTCTTTTCTTTCTTTCTTTCTTTATTCCTTTCTGATCTGTTTCATCTCAACAAAGTATGGGTTTCATGTCGCACTCCATCCTCTTGTTCTGCCGATAACCATGAAAGTGCATAATTGTTGTTGTGGGCGCCTGGTGGGGGGGGGGGTGATGACTCTGACCTGACTGGACTGGGGGGAGGGGGGTGATGACTGGCCGGGGAGGGGGGGGGTTGTGGCCGGGGAGGGGGGGTGATGACTGGCCACTGGCCGAGGGAGGGGGGGGTGATGACTGGCCGGATGATGACAGGCCGGGGGGAGGGGCCTGGGGAGGTGGAGGGGGGTGATGACTGGCCCTGGGGGGGTGGAATGACTGGCGAGGGGGGTGATGACTGGCCGGGGGGGGGGGGATGACTGGGGGGGATGACGGGGAGGGGGTGATGACTGGCCAGGGGGGGTGATGACTGACGGGGAGGGGGGCGATGACTGGTCGAATGGGCTGGGTTCTCGCGCTCGGCTGGGGGGTCTACCATTTATTTTTTTTCTGTGTATCTATTTATATCTGTATCTCTCTCTTCATCTATCTACCCTTCTGACTATTTTCTTTCTGTCTCCATCTATTCTTTTTCTTTTCATTCATCAACATATCTATTTATCTTTTTTTTGTCTATTTGATTGTCTATTTATATGTCTTATCTATCTGTCTAGTTGTTTATCTATAAATCCTTCTATCTATCTGTCTGTCTATCTATCTCTCTGTCTATCTATCTATCTATCTATGTATCTATATATCTATCTATCTATATCTATCTATCTATCTATCCATCTATATATATATATATATATATATATATATATATATATGTATATAGATACATTTACATATATATATATATATATATATATATATATATATATATATATATATATATAACATGTGTGCGTGTGTGTATCCCTAGCCTTCTACGTCTCCTTAATCTTTCTCATCACCATCTCTGTCTTCTTCTCTTTATTTTCTTATTTTCTTCTTCACTTCTTCATCATACATTCCATTCAATACGACAATTCTGTATATTGCAACATTAAGCATCCTCTTCGCACGACACTGCATGCAAGACGGAACTTATACAATGTGTTTGCTTTTCGCATTAGACAACTTCAAGCAGCGAGGTTTTGGGTATTTTCCGTGTGTGTGTGTGTGTGTGTGTGTGTGTGTGTGTGTGTGTGTGTGTGTGTGTGTGTGTGTGTGTGTGTGTGTGTGTGTGTGTGTGTGTGTGTATGAAGGAGTGTGTGTGTTTGTACAAGTCTGTGTGTATATGTGCGCGCGCGCGTGTGTGTATGTGCGTATACATCTGTGTGTGTATGTGTCATCAATTTGATGCGCTAATTGCGACTTTCATTTGAAAGCGGCGAATCTCCTGGCCTTTCTAACGGTGTAATGCGAGCGTCACATTCTTCGGATCTCTCCCTCGTCGGCATCGGGTCTGTCTGGCTGTGTGTCTGGCTGGATGTGTGTCTGTCTGTCTGGTTCTGTGTCTGGCTGGATGTGTGTCTGTCTGGCTGTGTGTCTGGGCTGGATGTGTGTCTGTCTGTCTGGCTCTGTGTCTGGCTGGATGTGTGTCTGTCTGGCTGTGTGTCTGGCTGGATGTGTGTCTGTCTGTCTGTGTGTCTGGCTGGATGTGTGTCTGTCTGGCTGTGTGTGTCTGCTGTGTGTCTGGCTGGATGTGTGAGGAAGAGGGAGAGATAGATAGATAGATAGGTAGGTAAGTAGACAGAGGGAGGAGAGAGAGAGAGAGAGTTGAACTAGGGATTGAGAAAAACAGGGAAATGAGTAAAGAATGTCAAATAAAAGGTGGCAAGCCTACGAGAAGAAATGACAACAAACAGAAATCTGATTCATGAGTCTTGACTATGACGTCACGCACGTGAAACGCGGTGATTGGTGGCGCGAAGGTGCATCACCGAGTAAGTTGCATATTACTATTTTTTATTTTCATTATTGTAATGTTTTTTCTCATTTTTCTTAACTTTGCTCATGAGATGGCCGTGACCATGACACCTGAGTGATAAGAACTGCTAACACCTGAATCAACGAGTAGTGAAGACACAGAGAAAGGATAAACAGAAAACCAACAATTAAATTATAAAACGCATTCCGTCACGTTAGATTTCTCTTTTTGTTTTGGTCAATCTATAGTTAGCGTTCACAAACACGTGGGAAAATGATTACATAATTGTGCAATCACACACGAGAGAAAGGCTGTGAACACGGAATCGAATCCCATTGCGTAAGGAAAACAAAATCGAATCGATTGGAGGAAAGGGTACTAATGCTTATACTTCACGGCGTCCTTGTGAGAAGAACATAATTTTGTTTTAAAGAAAAATAAGTTGGACTACAATGACGAGGCAAAAGACCAAGAAAGTTATGCCTGAATATATTGTTTATTTATGGCAGTAGTTAGTCATGTGCATATAAAGGCATGAAGGAAGTAAGATATGCATACGTAGATGCATATCTGCGTCTATCTACCTATTTCTTTGTCAATCCAAGGGTGTATCTATCTATTTAAACACACACATACACACACACGCACGGATGCACGTGCGCACGCGCACATACACACACACACACACACACACACACACACACACACACACACACACACACACGTGTATATATATATATATATATATATATATATATATATATATATATATGTGTGTGTGTGTGTGTGTGTGTGTGTGTGTGTGTGTGTGTGTGTGTGTGTGTGTGTGAATATTTTTTGTGTGTATGGCTGTCCATCCCATCTCTACTTGTTTTTATACATTCCTCTTTGTATTTACCCGTTTTTCTTTTCTTTCTTTGTGTCTCACTCCGTCTCCGTCTCTCTTTCTCCCTACCTCCCTTCTTCCCTCACCCTCTCTCCCTTTCCCTTTTTGCGTGTATATTCACTGTAGCTACAACATGTCTATGTCTCCCTGCCTCTCCTTTCTGCGACGTCACCAAAATGTACAGTTTCTCCACTTTCGTTGGATTTCTCTCCTCCTATTTCTCCTCCTCCTCCTCCTCTATCTAGTCTTCCTCCTCCTAATCTTTCTCCTCCTCCTCCCCCTCTTCTTCCTTCTCCTCCTCCTCTTCCTCTTCCTCTTCAATTTCCTGTTTCTCTCCCTTTTCCTTTTCCTTTTCTCCCTCCTCCTCCTTCTCCCCTTCCTCTTTTTTCTTCTCCTCCTCCTCTTCCTCTTTTTCCCCCTCATCATCATCCTTCTCCCTTTTCTCTCCTTTCTCCTGCTCCCATTCTTTTTCCTCTCATCGTTTGTCCCTTACTCCTCCCACTGCCTTTTTAGGCTTTATCGTTGCAATTACCGCCATCATTGCAATCTCGTGATCAATATGAATGCGCATTTTCCCGAGCTTTGATATCAAGCTGGTTTGTGCCTAAGGTCAAGACGTCGCTTCAGAAATCAGAAATGCAATAAGGATGTCTATGAATACCAAGTATAATTATTTTGATTTCATATTCGGTTATTTACTCATTTCTTTACTTATCTATCTTTCCATTATCTATTTCCATTCATTCATCCATTTATTTATCAATTTATCTACCATCTACCGTTGACCACCCGCGTGACAAAAAACCGGCTTGATAAGAAGAAAAAATCGTATGGTTATGAAATAATTATGAGAAGTGTATATATCCCCAAACAAATCAAACATAGTATTATGAACCGTATTCATGTTGACAAATGTAGAAAGGTATGAATGAGAATGAATATTTTTGAAGATATTCATTCTCTCTCATACCTTTCTACAATTACAGTATTGTCTTTCATCCCTAGTGGAATATTGTTACATGACCTTGATCTTTAACTCATTTATTTGTTTTTTACCGGCGAACTTTAACCTTAATGAGTTTGTTTGTTTGTTTGTTTTTTCCTGGAAATCTTTATCTGATTGAGTAAGGAAAATTCTTTCTCTTCCTTGTCAAAGCTGGTGGAATCTTTATCTAAATTTTGTATTATCCCCTCTCCCTCCCATGGGATTTCTGTGGAGAGATAAGGAAGGAGAAGAGTGGGAGGGGGGGGGAGAAGAAGGAAAATGAGAGAGACGGAAACAGAAAGATGAGGAGTGAGTGGATGAGTGAAAGGGAGATTGGGAGAGAGAAGGAGAGTGGGAGCAGAAGAGAGAGAGAGAGAGAGAGACAAAGAAAGAGTGACAGAGAAACAAAGGGAGAGTAAGAGAGGCAGAGAGAGAGAGAGAGTAAGGGAAACAGAGAGAAAGAGAGACAGACAGAGAGAGAAAGAGGGAAATAGAGAAAGAGAGAGAGGGAAAAAGAAAGAGAAAAAGAAGATGAAAGAGACAGATAGAGAGAGAGAGAGAGAGAGAGAGAGAGAGACCCAGAAAGAAGCCGAGAGTCTTCCTACACTTGTGTAATTAATAAACACTTGCATCCCCCCCCCTCATCCCACCTCCCCTCATCACCTACCCACCCCTCCCTCCTCCCCCCCTCCCTCCCTCCCTCCCCTCCCTCCCCTCCTACATCCCCCCCTCCCCTACCCCTCCCTCCCCCCCTCCTACCTGCCATCCCTCCCTCCCCTCCTACCTACCCCTCCCTCCCTCCCTCCTCCCTACCCACCCTCTCCTCCCCTCCTACCTGCCCATCCCTCCCTCCCTCCTACCTGCCCATCCCTCCCTCCCCTCCTACCTGCCATCCCTCCCTCCCCTCCTACCCCATCCCTCCCTCCTCCTACCTACCTCCCCTCCCCTTCCCTCCCTCCCCTCCTACCTACCCATCCCTCCTCCTCCCCTACCTCCCTCCCCTCCTACCTACCTTTCCCTCCCTCCCTCCTACCTACCCCTCCCTCCCTCCCCTCCCTACCTCCCTCCCCTCCCCTCCCGACCACTCGACTGTCCTCATTTTGGTGGTAAAATTTCCACGACACTTGCAGCCTCTTCTAACCAAGTGTCTCTCCTCTCACTGCCAGACAGCGATGACTCAAGACACTCGATAATATGTGTCATCTATCGTCACTAAAGATAAATGTCAATGTCTGGAATGTCCTGGGAGATACGTGGCTCTGAGGTGAAATAAGATGCATTTCGATATATATCATAAGGTATTATGGTTATGGTAGATGTGTATCATCGTAAAATGCATTGTGGTTATGTTAGAATACTTTACTTTTTTCGGCTGAAAAGGGAAAATGAAAGGGTTTGAGATCCAAAGTCCAGGAAGACTGGCAGAGAAAAGGTGAAGAGAGAGAGAGAGAGAGAGAGAGAGAGAGAGAGAGAGAGAGAGAGAGAGAGAGAGAGAGAGAGAGAGAGAGAGAGAGAGAAGAGAGAGAGAGAGAGAGAGAGAGAAAGAAATAGAGAGAGGGTAGAGAGAGAAAGAGAAGAGAGAGAGAGAGAGAGAGAGAGAGAGAGAGAGAGAGAGAGAGAGAGAGAGAGAGAGAGAGAAGAGAGAGAGAGAGAGAGAGAGAGAGAGAGAGAGAGAAAGGTGAAATAGAGAGAGTAGAGAGAGAAAGAGAGAGAGAGAGAGAGAGAGAGAGAGAGAGAGAGAGAGAGAGAGAGAGAGAGAGAGAGAGAGAGAGAGAGAGAGAGAGAGAGGGAGGGAGGAGATAGAGAGAGAAGGAGAGGAGAGAAGAGGAAGAAAGAGAGAGACAGACAGACAAATAGACAGTAGAGCAAAGGAGAGAGAGAAGGAAGAGGACAGAAGGAAAGAGAAAAGACGTGTGTTTGTATGTGTGTGTGTATTGATATGTGTATGAACAGGAAGATCTTATTGAAAACCCAAGTAAGGTAGTACGCTAACATAAATAACAGATAATTGTAATCTTAACAGATAACTGAAAAGATGCTGAAATGATAACCTGCCTGTGCTGATCGCGGAAGCTGATAACAGCCTCTCTCTCTCTCTCTCTCTCTCTCTCTCTCTCTCTCTCTCTCTCTCTCTCTCTCTCTCTCTCTCCCTCCCCCCTCCTCCTCCCTCCCTCCCTCTCTCTCTCTCTCTCTCTCTCTCTCTCTCTCTCTCTCGCTCTCTCTCTCTCTCTCTCTCTCTCTCTCTCTCTCTCTCTCTCTCTCTCTCTCTCTCTCTCTCTCTCTCTCTCTCTCTCTCTCTCTCTCTCTCTCTCTCTCTCTCTCTCTCTCTCTCTCTCTCTCTCGATAGCGTAGCGTGTTGGTCTAGCAACCTGCTGACCTGCGTTCAACCCCGCGCACGGCCTGCTTGTGTGTGTGTGTGTGTGTGTGTGTGTGTGTGTGTGTGTGTGTGTGTGTGTGTGTGTGTGTGTGTGTGTGTGTGTGTGTGTGTGTGTGTGTGTGTGTGTGTGTGTGTGTGTGTGTGGTGTGTGTGTGTGTGTGTGTGTGTGTGTGTGTGTGTGTGTGTGTGTGTGTGTGTGTATGTGTGTGTCTCTCTCTCTCTCTCTCTCTTCTCTCTCTCTCTCTCCTCTCTCTCTATATATATATATATATTATATATATATATATATATATTATATATATATATACATATACATACATACACACACTCACTCACACACATGCACACACACACACACACCACACGCACACACACACATACGCACACACAACACACACACACACACACACCACACACACAACACACAACACACCACACACACACACACACACACACACACACACACACACATACACACACACACATATATGTATATATCCATAATATATGTATATATATGCATATATTATATATATATATATATATATATATATATATATGTATGTATGTATGTATATATATGTACAATATATTATACATGTATATATACATACATACATACATACATATATATACATATATATATTTATATATACATATAATTATATATACGTATGCATTTATGTATATACGGTATACAGACATTTGTTTTAAATAAAATCATTTGGATCAATAAAAACAGAACCCTCCGTTTGCAGACAAGGATAGGTAGATAAAATTAGAGATTAAAGTATAGTGTTTCTGCAAATTGACTGATAGGTAGATACAGATATCGGAAAAGGCCTATCTGTTTGATTGAGAGGCCTAGATAACCGTGATTCG
>NW_020872530.1:117617-121482 GCF_003789085.1 Penaeus vannamei
TTCCTTCTTCCCTTCCCTCCCTTCATTCCTTCCTTCCCATCTTCCCTCCCTTACTTCCATCCGTCTTCCCTTCCTTCCCTTCATTCCTTCCTTCCCATCTTCCCTTCATTCCTTCATTCCCATCTTCCTTCCCTTACTTCCATCCGTCTTCCCTTCTTCCCTTCCTTCTTCCCTTCCTTCCGTTCCCTCTTCCCTTCCTTTCCTTCTTTCCTCCCTTCCTCCCTTCCTTCCTTCCTTCCTTCCTTCCTTCCTTTCTTACTTCCGCGAAAATGAAAACATGAAGTTAATTACCTGTAGGCGCCCACCTGATAAATTCGGTTGCCACACCTGCGAGAACACCTGTACTAAACCACACGATCACTTGGAGTGTGACTTCATTTCTCTGTCTCTTCATATATGTCGGTCTCTCCATCTGTCTGGCTGTCTATCTGTATTTTTCTCGCTCTAACTTTAGCGTTTCTCTTTTCTCCTTTCGTATCGCTCCCTCTTTCTTCTGTGTCTCTCTGTCTCTCTTCTGACTCTCTCCTTTCTCTCTCTCTCTTCTCTCTCTCTCTCTCTCTTCTCTCTTCTCTCTCTCTCTCTCTCTCTCTCTCTCTCTCTCTCTCTCTCTCTCTCTCTCTCTCTCTCTTTATATATGTCTGTCCGCATCTGTGTGTCTATCTGTCTATCTATTTTTTTCTCTCACTAAGTTTAGTGTTTTTCTTTCTCTCTCTCCTCTCTTTCTTCTGTCTCTCTTTTTTACTCTCCCTCCCTCGCTCCTCCTCTCTCTCTCTCTCTCTCTCTCTCTCTCTCTCTCTCTATCTATATATATAATATATATATATAATATATATATATATATATATATATATATATATATGTATATATATATATATATATATATATATATATATATATATATATATATATATATCGGTCGCTCGCATATATATATTTTTCAATTTTCCTATTTATCAGTCTTTCTCTCTTTCTCTTTCTTTCCTTGCTCCTTCGTCCGTCTCTCTTTTCCATCAGTTTTCCTTTCCCGTTACGTGATTCACCTCTTTCTTTCCTTGACTCCCTCCCCCTTCTCTTTTCTTCCTTCTCTTCCCACTTCTTTCCCTTCGTATTCTTCCCCTCCCCTTCCCGCTTCCTCTTTCATCTCTTTTTATTCATTATCATCAAATCCGGCATTCACTTCCAAGCATACACATGCACCCGCCGCACACGCGTACCTCACTGACCTCTGCCCTGGATGAGATAGAGAAGGAGAGAGAGAAATGGATAAAAGGAGAGAGGAAGGGACTAAGGAAGGCAGAGGATGAGAGAGGAGGAGGAGGAGGGGAGAAAGGAGAGAGGGGGAATGGGAGAGGGAGAGGGGGGGGAAGGGAGAGAGAGAGGGGGGGAAGGGGAGATGGAGATAGAAAGGGGGAAAAGGAGGTAGAGAGGGGGGAGAAGGGAGAGAGAGGGGGGGGGAGAGGGAAGAGAGAGAGAGAGACTCAGACAGAAAGGCGTCGATGGGAAAATAGTCAAACAGACAAGGAATCATAAATTGCTATAAATTCGACATCAAATAGAAAACGGACATCAGCCAGACAAACCGATAGACAGACAGGCAGGAATCAAACAAATAAAGTGACAGATAAACTTCTAATACATAGACCGATAGACAAACATACATGCAGACAGACAAACATTAGTTACACAGACTGGAGAAACCGATAGGCAGACAGACAGCTCTACAGACAAATCGATAGACAACCAGGCATCAAATAGACGGTTTGTCTATAGACAGTCGATAGACAGACAACTACACAACCGATAGACAACCAAACATCAACATATCCGATAGACAAATACACAACCTGATAGACAGACAGGCATCATCTACAAACCGATGACAAAACAGACATCAAATAGACAATCCGATAGACAACCAGCGACAAACAGAGACAGAACCCATCACGTGCATCATTGCATCACTCTCTCTGCAATTAGCGGTCGAAGGCACAGATACGCTGAAGGTCAGAGACACGTAATAGCAATAATAAAAGCAAGTATATATAATAGCGGAATAAAATTGTATACGATACTTGGAACGACAGAGAGAGAACATGGATTTAATGAGATGGAAGTCGGTGGCTGGGGTTTTGTTTGTTTGTTTCTTTGTTTTCCTTTTGCTTTATCAGGTGTACTTTTCGTGTCTTTTATCAGCTATTTTTTTCCTTTTTCCTTTGCGTTATCAGGTGTACTTTTCGTTTCTTGTCTTTTATCAGCTTTTTCCATTTTTTTTCTGAAAGGTGAAATAAGAAATAAGTTTCAGAAAAAAATAACCCAAAAATATCATTTAACCTCAACATCACACCTATTCACAGGTAATTATCCTCTAAATATACGTTTATTTCCCCCATTTCTTCCATTTTCTAAGTCCGTGTGAATTTCAGTATTGCAAATAAAATATCGCAAGTCACGTCATCAACGGTTCATGGAGTCAACGAACAGTGTTAAGGTCATCCGGATTTCTTAACAGAAGCGTATGTGGTCGCGAAGCCTTTTCCCGTTTTCTTTCTGAAATTGGCCGGATTGGTTACGCGCCCGTATAGAAAACGAGGGTAATGCTTGAGGTCGTGTTTTTGGAAATCTACTTTTCGTTCCTTGGATGACGTTGTAGGTATTTTTTGTTGATTCTTTTCTCTTTTTTTTTTTTTTTTGTCTTTTCCTTGAGCTCCTTTCGTTCCTTTCTATTTTTCTATTTATATTTAATTATCTAAATCCTGCTATTTATCTCATTGTTTATATTTTCTGTAGATGCTCATACACGAGCACACCGGCACGTACGCACGCACCGCACGCACGCTACGCTTCGCCACGCTCGCCACGCCCACCGCCAACCGACAACACAAAACCAAACAAACAGCACCCACCCAACACACCCACACACACCACAACCACAACAAAAAAAACAAACCACCATTCACTCTACTTCGTTCATGCGTTGTGCTCTCTCTCAATTGACTTCTCGCTGTAATCCAGTTCACAATCGCCTCTCTCATCTGCTCTCGCTATCCTGCATAATATATGCGTCCTCTGTCTAATCCGCCTACTTCCCATTCACACCCTCTCTCCCCAATTCTCACTCACACTACCACCCCGCGGACATCTCTCGCTCGAAATCCCGCGTCGAACTCGGTCGTGCTGTTCTTCACTCTCGTCTGTTCTCTTTTCCCTCTCCCTCCGCGTACGTGCTGCTCTTATAACGATTCGCGCTTCTCCATTCTCAACCTCTTATCTCCTAGTCCGCTCATCTTGCACTCCATCTCTTCCCTCTGCTCGTGCTATCTATTACATGTTCACTACGTATGCCCGCGATTGCTGCCTTGTCTGTGTCCTCGTGCTCGTGCATGTGCCGTTCTACTCTCTGAATAACCACCAATCCGTCTCTCCTCCACTCTCCCTACGTACCCTATCATCACCCCCTCCCACACAACAAAATAATATTTATAAAGAAATCCCACCGAAACCCTCATTTAAAGTTTTTAATTAATAATACCCAAGTGACCGCCCCTTCCCACCCAACTCTTCCTTCTCTCTACAAGTAATAATAATAAAAAACAGAGTCTTCCGGATAAATTTTAAAATCTCGACCCGTCAGTGTGTATGTGATGTTTTTCATTTCATCGTCTCCGCGACCACAGCCAGTCCCCACAAATTATCTTTTACTTTCTTATCCTCCTCATACATTCTGCTGCGCCTTGTGCCCCGTGCTTCAATTCCCACCCGGTTCCTCATCCCTGAGTGCTGAAGCCCGTAGGAGATCATCCTTGTTTGAGTCCGCCGGAAAGCGGCAGCCACCAATCTCTCGGCCTTCTTTTCCCTTCCTGTCTTC
>NW_020872530.1:121582-124082 GCF_003789085.1 Penaeus vannamei
AAAAAAAAAGGAATAAAAAAATCCGTTGCTTTGATCTTAACACAATTTATTATCTTCCTGAAAAGTTCGCTGGACGCTGCCGGTGGATCGCGAATCAACACGCCGAGTCCAAAGCGTGTTTTATTAATTTCACGTTTTTCTGTATTTCTCTTTTTCTCTGTATTTCTGTTTTATTTCTTTTTTTTTTTTTGGGGGGGGGGTTATTTTAGGTTGTCTTTAATTTCAGTTTTTTTTTTCTGTATTTCTCCTTTCTCTGTATTTCTGTTTTGTCTTTTGGTTTATATTTAGGTTATCCTAATTTTCACGTTACTTTGTATTTCTCTGTTTCTCTGTATTTCTGTTTTGTTGTTTGGGTTTGTAATTTAGGTTTTATTAATGTTCATGCTTTTCTCTGTATTTCTGGTTTTCTCTATATTTCTGTTTTGTTGTTTGGATTTATATTTTAGGTTTTATTAATTTCCACGTTTTTCTTTATATTTGTTTTGTTGTTTGGTTTTTATTTTAGGATTTATTAATTTTCATGTTTTCCTCTGTATTCTGTTTTTGTTTGGGTTTATATTTTAGGTTTTCTTAGTCGCACACTTTGTTGTTTATTTGTTTTTTCTTTCTCGAACGCTTATATTATCGTCAGAATTATTCATTATATATATATATATATATATAGTATATATATATATATATATATATATATATATATAATTATATATATTGGTGTGTGTGTGTGTGTGTGTGCGTGTGGTGTGTGTGTGTGTGTGTGTGTGTGTGTGTTGTGTGTGTGTGTGTGTTGTGTGTGTGTGTGTGTGTGTGTGTATGTGTGTTTATGTGTGTGTGTTTATATATACATATCATACATACATATATATATATATATATATATGTATGTATGTATATATGTACACACATCATAATACGTATGTGTTTATATATTATATATATATATATATATATATACATATATATATATTATATTGTGTGTGTGTGTGTGTGTGTGTATGTGTGTGTGTGTGTGTGTGTGTGTGTGTGTGTGTTGTGTATTATGTATATGTATATATATATATATTATATATATATATTATATATATATATATATATATATATATATATATATATATATATATGTCCATATACACACATGATTGCAATTGATATCACCGTTGTTAATTAATAGATGCCATTATTATTATCAGTTATTCTTATTATAATTGATTCTTACTGCTAGTGGTAACATCATGAGAAATGGTGCTATTCGTGATATTTAGTATTATTTACACAATCATTTGTGTTATTATCATCATTATCGTAATTGCAACTAATACTACTCTTATTACTACTATTATTGCTACTATTAATAATGATATATGATTTAGCTCAGATTTTATTTATCATTATTTTATTGTTATTTTATAAATTTTGCTTTTACTGTCATCACTATTAATGTTGTTATCGTTGTGAATAATCGTTATCAATAATATCACTAAGATATCAATCATTATTACGTTGTTTTAAGTATTAATCGAATTTCAATTACTATAGTAGTTATTATTGCTGTTAATATTGTCATAAATGTTGCTATAATTCATTTTTTAAACATACATGCATTATAATATTTTTAATATACTTCCTCCATTAATTCATCATTTTCACCTTCGTTAAAAAAAAAAAACTGAAAATCTTTAAAAAATGCAACGTAGATAAATAGAGTCAAATAATTCCGCACAGATTTCCGCCGTCCGTGTTAGATTAACAAAACCGGCAAATTAAATAATATGCAAAATATGTATATAAAAAAGAAACATTGCAAATAAGCTCCGAATTCTGGCCTTTCCGACCCCATAATCTATTCATATTTTTCACTTCAAACTCGTCCATGGATGTCAGAGTAAATCCCGGGATAGCACCGCCGCATATCCTGGCCGGCCTAACCTTACCCAAAACCCAATTTGTCCACGTCAGCTGATAATAGCGCAGCCTTATTTGTGGATTTCATCTGCGTAAGCTAGGCATATTCCGCCACTATTTTGACAGAGCTCTGTATCGGTTGAAGGGGGGGAAGGGGGGGGGGAAGTTAGGTGATGTTCGGAAGGGCGATTTTAGGTTGATGTTTGGTTGATGGGTTGGTGTTCCTCTGTTCGGGTTTCCTGTCTAATGTTTTCATTTATTTTATCTGTTTATGTATGTCTATATATATGTATGTGTGTGTGAGTGATTTCATGTGCGCGCGCGCGCGCGTGTGTGTGTGTATTTGTGAGCGAGTGCGTATGTGTGTGAGAGTGTGTGTGTGTGTGTCTGCGTGTATGATAGAAAATGTTTATTTTTATTTCCTTCCCATTTATGTTATGCCTTCAACGCGCCCTTCTGTCCTTCCCTCTCATTTACTTTCCCTTACACTAAATTTTATTCTCTCTCTCTCTCTCTCTCTCTCTCTCTCTCTTCTCTCTCTCTCTCTCTCTCTCTCCTTCATCTCTGTGTCTCTCTCCCTCTCCCTCTCCTCCTCCTTCCC
>NW_020872530.1:129082-131582 GCF_003789085.1 Penaeus vannamei
TGATCATGGCAGCTATAAAACAGATTAGCATAGCTGTAATAATGAAAGTGATAAGAGTTTATCCCCGGCGATATTGATAATAGTCCGATGTGAATGATGGAAATAAGAACTTGATTAAACATTAATAAAATTCACCGCCGTCACATTCGCTTCAAAATAAAAGCAAAAAAGAAATAAAACGAAAGCAGAAGTCCTGGGTCAGATTCGGTCAGACGAATTAACGATAGAAATTACAATATCGGAGCGCAGGTGGGGGAAGGAGAGGACACAAAAAAAAAACCTCAACCCCCCCCCTTGTCGACGCTCTCTCCCTCCCCTTCTCCTTCTTTTTTTGGACTATCACATAATCATTATCTATTTATCCCTATCGCTAATCAGGTCTTGGGATGTGGGGCAAGGCAGATGTGCTCTCGTGGTCATGCAGGAGCGCGAGTGTGTGCGTGAGCGTGTTTGCTGCAAAAGTCGTATGTGTGTGTGTGTGTGTGTCTATATTTTTTCTTGTTAAATTGAGTCCTCACTTTCTGAAAGATATGTGGCGGGGTTGACTGTACATATACGTAATATAACAGCTACCCTGAGGTTCTATATTGCTATGCGAAACTCGCTCGTTTCATACCTCACTGGATTCTTACATGTTCTCCTTTTATAAATATAAATACATATTTTCTAATCACATGTATACATGATATATGTATGTACGTATGTGTGTATATATATATAATATATATATATATATATATATATATATATATATATATATATATATATTATATATATATTATATAATAATATATACATAATACATATAACATACATACATACATACATACACACACACACACACACACACACACACACACACACACACACACACACACACACACACACATATATATATTATATATATATATATATATAATATTATTATATATATATACATATATACATAACATACATACATACATACCATACATATATACATAATATATATATACATATACATATATATATATACATACACACCACACAATACACACACACACACACACACACACACACACACACATATATATATATATATATATATATATATATATATATATATATATATATATATATATATATATATATATACTACACACACACACACATACACTATACAAAAAACACACACACACACAACACACACAAATATATATATATATATATATATATATATATATATACTATATATATACATATGCATATACATACATGCATATAAATCACGTATAAGCATTCAGTACAAGTATCATTTAATGCTGCCGAACAGACCTCCTCTAAAATACAACAGCTGCTTCTAAATTCGGACAAAGGTATCAACTAGAGCGGTAGCTATGGCCTTCCGAAGTACATTCCCCAGCCGGAGTCTGCCGGAACGCATCTCCACGATATACAAAATCTACAGGTTGATAAGAGACTACCAGTGTGTGGGCCCCGTCGAGGGCGCCTTCACTTGGATAAGGCATTGTATGGAACTTGGGCCGACGCGCGCAGCCGCCAACAGGCTCTGCGTCGAGTGTGTGCACATGCGTGTACTTACATACATGCGTGTATATATATCTATATCATATATATATATATATATATATATATATATATATATTATATATATATATATATATTATATACATGTATATATGTAATATATGATTTTATATATATATATATATATATATATATATATATATATATATATATATATATATATATATATATATATATACATGCATATACATATATAGGCGGAAGATATCTTGGACACTCGTTTAAATTCTATGAAACCTAATTTCTCTGACGCCTGTCACAGCGAAGCCATCGTGCTTCAGAACATATGTAAAGCTTTATTATATACATATATCTATATGAAGCTTGAAATATAAGCTCTATCAAAATCAGATGGTCACAAAGACCAAAGGCTATGTGACCAAGTGAGCAGATGACCTAACATACCTTTAATGCTGTGGGTTATGCTAACATGTGATCATTTACATACACGGATGATAAACCGAGAAAAAAAGTTTCTGTGATACACTTGTATACGGAGAAATGCTGTGATGTGATGTGTATACAACTCCTTACCAAAGAATACGGATAAACAGTGTGGAGTAGAAAAAACGTGATTATTTTCTTCTTTGCATCTTCCAATCGTTCACTTCCTTCGTGACTTCATATCACTGATAAACACTCGATAATCAATCTCCGACTGATCAAACGGGAGAGCTTACGGAGCGTGGCGTTCGGAAGCCTTGCCGAGGCGGCCACGGTCGTCCGGGCAAGGAGTGTTCGGATTGCTTCGTTGTTCCATTGTTCGGTCAAAGACTCGGGGTGCGCTTTTGCTTCTGGTCTTGTTCAGAAGTAGAGGGATTCTTTCTTTTTTTTACGTAGGGTAAGGACACGTGCGTCTCTCTCCTCTCTCTCTCTCTCTCCTCTCTCTCTCTCTCTCTCTCTCTCTCTCTCT
>NW_020872530.1:136582-148568 GCF_003789085.1 Penaeus vannamei
TGTCCGTCGTGATGATAATGAGACGTGAAGCTTCGTAAACAAAATTAACTTTCTACGAGATACCCAAACAAGAAGAAAAAAGTACTAACCTAATTTCTAGTCACAAAAAAAACAAAAAAAGGAAAAAAGAAAATAAAAAAATCGAGTGAAGAGGAAGGGATCCCCAAGCACTCACCTGAGTTGGTGTGAGGTGAATGAGGGCTGCAAGCTGCTCGATTTCAGGGGCGCTGAGGTACTTCTGCTGCTTGAACCGTCGCTCCAGCTCGTATACCTGGCGGGGACGAGAAGGCAAAGGGATGCTATTGTTTCTGGTCTTTGGGTGCGATGGCTATTAGTTGAAACGCTTGCAAGAACAATCGTTGTTTGAAACTGTATTAAAAGCGGAGATTTCTTCTTGATATTGGTTATTTATTGTTACAAGCTGGTGATCACAATTATGTGTATTGGACATGTTTATTGAAATGTGTTAGTTATGATAATGCGAAATAATATTGTGATGTATTTAACGTAAAGGGAGATTTTAGTGGACCGTGAGACGAAGGACAGAAGTGAAGCTTGATATGGAAACGAAATATTTGATATTCCGTGTCAACTTACGGAACTTCCTATCACAGCAACTAGACATTTGTATCTTTGATTCTGGCTTATTTTTTTGTCTTCTTTTTGTTTTTACTTTTTGTCTTTTCCTTGCAAATCATGTATTTACGCAGAGATTAAGAATATTTCGAATATTTCTTGCATCCGAACGTCATGCTTTCAAGAACTCACCTGCGCCTGCGTGAAGAGTACCCTCCGTTTTCTTCGCTGTGAGAGGGGGAACTGCATCGCTTTGTTGTCGCCATACTGCACGTGGAGAGTGACGTCACGTTGCCCATGTTCATGTTCATGTTCGATCCTCCCATCAACCGCGAGACTGGGGAGAACAAGAACAGTTTTATTAGCATTACTAAGCACTGTTGATAGAATAAATAGTAAGGAACTTTTAAAGAAAACATATGATTTGATCGAAATTTATGCATCTCAGATTTTTCAGGAGGAATTCAATCTGGGCGGATTTATATTATGTGCGAAGAATGGAGATGACTGATTACTTTTATTTTTTCTTGCCTGTTAATGGTCATGGTGTTCTGGTTTAAAGAAATGTAATCTACTGCGGACGACGTATGTGAATCATGACTACATTCAAGGTACCTTACCTTACATAACATGAATTGGTATATGACTTCAAATAGTAATATTTTTGCCCCATAAAATTCAAGGATAACGGCCAGGATCGAGAAATAACCTATTTTTTATCAAAGGTTATTATTATGAGGTACAAGATGTAATTACTCAGCAAATGGCATTGAAATGGTTGATTTTGAGAACATTCGCCCCACTAGTGTCGTCGCCACGGAATGAATTCGACATCAGGGAAAGGCGCGAGGACCCATGGTGACGTCACAGAAGCACTCCAAGCTGGTTTAAAATTATGCAACTCATTATTCTATTATTCTTTATCTGTCTTTATCTTTTCTTTTAATCAACCGCCTACTGTGACATCATCAAGGCTTCCCGCGTTATTTGGACTTCAGACCGGGCGCTAAACAGCATCAGATCACGTATAAACAGATTTTGGTAAACTAAGAATGAGATTGGCCCATCGCCTGCAGCATAGCCCCAGTAACCGTACGAAATGCTTAGAGGAAAACAATAACAAAAACGTATCAACCACTCTCATATTAAAACCCAGTTGCTCCAGGTCCGAAAAATACCAGCCACATGAAAACAATAACAACACCACGAACAATTTGTCCATCGACATAACACCAACACAACTAGGAGTCTGATCGCCGTTACACTAACACGTGCTACGTAAAGACAACAGCAAGACAGCCATTTCGAGGACCTAAGAAAACAGAACAGGACAAAAGAAGGTGAAGGAGGGGGGGAGGAAGAATAAGAGGACAAAAGGCGAATAAATAGGTAATAAGGTAACACATGAGAGTATATGTGCGTATATATACACACATATACAAACGCATTGTCCAACTTGAGTATATACACGGTTACGCACGCTCAGACGAACATAAACTGGCACATGCGAATACAAACGTATTCTGCTCTCGCGCATAGATCCGCGCATGCACATCCAGACCCCAGGAAAATACTGCAAGAAACAGCATCATTAAATTCTCTCTCGTAATCCGGTCATAATCTTTGACAATCACCGAGCATTATGAACAGTCAACCTAGACTCAAAATATTTACTTGCAAAACAACTAAAAATATATGTGCAAATTGAAGGATTATCAGCAGTGAGTCAACAGGTGAACATCACGACCTGGACGCTCTTGTTCCGCCGGGGAAGAGGAGAATGAGGGGTAAGAAGAATGCCCTCCCTCCCCTCCCCTGTTCTGTGTCCTCTTCCCCTCCCTCCCCTTATTTTGTGTCCTCTTCCCCTCCCTTCCTCTTATTCTCTGTCCTCTCCCTCCCCTCCCTTATTCTTTGTCTATTCTCCCCTTATTGTGTCCTCTTCCCCTTCCCTCCCATTATTCTTTGTCCTCTTCCCCTCCCCTTCTCTTATTCTGTATCCTCTTCCCTTCCTCCCTTTATTCTTTGTCCTTTTCCCCTTTCCCTTATTATGTGTCCTCTTCCCCTTCCCTCCCCTCATTCTTTGTCCTCTTCGCCTCCCTTATTCTTTGTCCTCTTCCCCTCCCTTCTCTTATTCTGTGTCCTCTTCTCCTCCCCTTATTTTGTCCTCTTCCCCTCCCTTATTATGTGTCGTTATTATATGTCCTCTTCCCCTTCCCTCCCTTATTCCTTGTCCTCTTCCCCTTCCCTTCCCCTCCCCTGCCCTCCGCCAAACACTATTAGATTTCAGGTGGTAAAAACAGAGGGACGCCATCTTTTCTTCCGTCGCTCTCTCCCTCCTCGCCCGCGCTTCCCTCCACTTCCAGACACAAAAAAAGGTATTCCGATGATTTGGAGGAGAGCGAAGGTTCTGGAAAAATGGATCCTTCGGCTAATGAACCGGACAGAGCTCGGCGCTAGACCCAACTCATAAAGAGAGGGTAAAATGGAGGACTGAACGGCTAAGGAAAGAAAAGGGAGGTACAAAAAAAAAAAAAATAGTCGAAAAGCAAAATGGTTCGCGACCCAACGTCATCGTCTCGATTGTCGTTCTTCGCCCTCAACGCGCCCCTTGCCGTGCTCTTCCCTCCTCCTCCTCCCCCCCCCCAATACCCTCCCCACTCACACCTTTTCTAGTTTGCGATCAACGCCTCCTCCATCCCGCCCTCCCCTTCTATCCACCACGTCCCCCTCCCCACCTCGTCGTCCTCCTCCTCTCTCTCCCCCTCCCCATCCCGTCCTCCTCCCTCTCTCTCCCCTTTACCATCCCGTCCCCCTCTCCCCCCCTCCCCTTATCACCGGATACAAAAAAAAAGAAAACGATGTCAAATACGAGTCAATGAGCGGCCTCAAACCCGACGACTCCCCCGGCCGCCGCTGCAAGAAGAAACGTGAGAGCGGGCGGCCGAGCGAGAGAAAGAGAGACAGACAAACACCCATCGGCCGACGTCGAGAGCGGCGAGCGAATCGGGTTCCGGTCATTGAAACACGTCATATTCGTCCCTTTTTTTTTCCATCTCTCTCTTTCTCTCACTTGCAGTAGTTCTCCTCACTCCTTTTTCCCCCCCAGGACTTTCTGTCAGTTCGAGCAAAAGCAGCGACGATGAGTGCCAAGAGCGGGGAGCCAATGGGGGGTCCCCCTTTCTCCCTTCCCCTCCCTCCACCTCCCCTCAGCGTTCCCCAAGCCCCCCCCCTCCCTATCCACCTAAACCCTCTTCTTCACCCTCCCTTTCCCCCCTTCCGTCCTCCCTGCCTCCCCCCTCCCACCCGCCCCGTTCCCAATGCGCGCGAACCACCCTCGAAGCGAAAAGTAATTTATCCTGACAAACAACGCGTGTGTGTAAGTTTGCTTCTGTTAATCCCGGAGAATTAATCGGTAATCCCCGACCTTAGCGAAAATGAGTTAGTTCGGAGGAGGATTATCTGATTGTTAGTCAAGGGAAAGAAAGAAAGAGGAGAGGGGGGAGGGGGGAGGGGGACGGGAAGGGGGGACATGGTCGGAAGAGGAACAGGTGTGTGTGTAAGGGAAGAGATGAAGTGAAGATGATAAAACGATGGAGGATACGGAGAAAGAATAATCACCAAGGACCAATAATGGGAGTTTCAGTTTCGAAGGAATAAATGTAAAAAAGAAACCCCAAAATCAGAGGAAAATATGAATTTTCTTTTTTTGTAAAGCAAGGGTATCCAAGGTTATCTTTTCTCGCAATCTTTATACAGCATAGGAAAAAATATACGAAAGTAAATAAAGAAAAAGGATACGGAAATCAAATAGGAGTATTGCCAAACGGAAAAGTATCTGAAAGTAAATACATAAAATCTTTTAACATATGTGTGATTATACGCATATATATATATATATATATATATATATATATATATATATATATATATATATATATATATATATATTATATATATAATATGTGTGTGTGTGTGTGTGTGTGTATGTATGTATATATGTGTGTGTGTGTGTATTTACATATATATATATATATATATATATATATATATATATATATATATATATATATTCATATATATATATGTATATATATGCATGATATTTATAATGCTCACATCCAACCATATAAGCTTGCACTTCCGATCACATTCACAAAATGAAAAGCGGAAACGATATCCGAACGAAGCGGCCACGTGTTCGGATTACGCGTCACACACGTAACAAATCCGTCACGGACGTCGGATCTGCGCGGATGATCTTGTCGTATTGCGTCATGTTTCCGCAGGTGTCTGGCTCTGCGCAGGTGTGTGGTCCTTTAAGTCTCGTGTTTATCCGGTGGCCGAAGGGGTAGGGAAGAATCAGTTTTTTTTTTTTCTTCCTTTTTATTAATATCAGATATTTATTATGGTGTTTATTATCTTGTTTTCGTTCTTATGTCCGCAGATGGGAAGAATCTGATTTTTTTTATATCAGATATTTATTATGATGTTTATTATCTTGTTATCGTTCTTATATACGCATATGAGAAAAATCTGTTAAAATGATTGATAACAGATAGATGTTTTGATATTATTATTATTATTTATTTGACTTTTATTTTTATTATTATATTTTTGTCTATATTAAAACCAAATTCGTTTGTATTGGTATAACATAATATTTTTATTTATTTTCACAACAGCAGATGTCCTAGGATGGAAATCCGCATATTATTATTGCATTTTATTGATGCCATTGATGTTATACCAACAACATAGATACAATATTTTGATTCATAACTTTGTCATCAAAAATTGCACCTACACAAGAATCGCTTTTTCTCTCTCTCTTTCTTTCATTCTCTCTCTCTCTCTCTCTCTCTCTCTCTCTCTCTCTCTCTTTCTCTATCTCTTTTCTTTCTCTTTTCTCTTTCTCTTCTCTTTCTCTTTCTCTTTCTCTTCTCTTCTCTCTCTCTCTCTCTCTCTCTCTCTCTCTCTCTCTCTCTCTCTCTCTCTCTCTCCTCCCTCCCTCTCTCTCTCTCTCTCTCTCTCTCTCTCTCTCTCTCTCCCTCTCTCTCTCTCCCTGTCTCTCTCTCTCTCTCTCCCTCTCCCTCTCTCTCTCTCTCCCTCTCTCCCTCTCTCCCTCCCTCCCTCCCTCCCTCCCTCTCTCTCTCTCTCTCCCTCTCTCTCTCTCCCTCCCTCCCTCTCTCTCTCTCTCCCCCTCTCTCTCTCTCTCTCTCCCTCCCTCTCTCCGCAATTATGATACGTGTACATACAGCATCGGTGCATATGAATGTGCAATACACTCGTACAGTCGGCGACATGAGGCACCGTTGCAATTGCGAGGAAGAACGTCCATTACAACGGGAGAAATGCAAGTAATTCTGAAGGAGATCATCGTCCGTTTAGAGGAAGTGGGAGGCTCTGAATCCCGCCCTGAGAAGCTTTTAAAAGACTTTCCCTTTTGAGAGGTTCCAGGAATGTCAGGGTCACCAGGCGAGGGAGAGAGAGGAAAGGAGAAGAAAAGAGAGAGAGAAAGAGAGGAGGTGGAGGGAGAGAGCGACGGAAAGAGAGAAAGAAAGAAGAAAGAGGTGGAGGGAGAGAGTTACAGAAAGAAAAAAGAGAGGGACAGAGAAAGAGAGGAGGTTGAGGGAGAGAGAGACGGAAAGAAAAAAAGGTGGAGGAGAGAGAGAAAGACGGAAAGAAAAGTGAGACAGAGAAAGGCGGAAAGAGAAATGTGAGAGTGAAAGAGAAAGAGGCGGTGGAGAGAAAGAGAGAGACGGAAAGAGAAGAGAGAAAGACATAGAAAAAGGAGTGGAGAGGAAGAGAGACGGAAAGAGAAAAAAAGAGAGAGAGAATTCCAGAAGAAGGGCTTAGACTGAAGCCCTAAATGTGGTTTGGATTCTAAGCTGTTCTCAGACTCCCATTTGCTTCACATACGGTGAATAAAGGAAAGAGAAAGGACGGATGATAACAATAGCACAAAGGCGAGATAAAAGACAAGAAACAACAATAAAAAAAGACAACATAGACAACCGGAGACAGAAATGAACTGATAAATAACATGCAAATAAAACTCCAACACTTTCAAAATCAATAAAGATTATTAAAGAAACACTTAAAAAGTTCCAGAAAAAAGGTACACAAAAAAAGAGGAAATTAAACCCAAGCCCCCAAATGAAAGCCAAAGTCGCCGACGCTCACTTCCAGCTTCTTCGACCTCGTAAGTCCGGAGAGCCCAGTTCTCTGCCAGGAAGTCCATTAAATCACCCCTCCCCTCGCCCTGCCCTCTCCCCCCTTCCCCTCCTCCTCCCCTCTTCCTCCTCCTCCTCCCTCTTCCCTCCTCCTCCTTCCCCCCTGTACTCTCCCTCGCTCCTCTTCCTCCTCCTCCTCTCCTCGCCCCCTTCCTCCTCCTCCTCCTCTTCTTCCTTCCCCTTGTACTCTCCCTCGCCCCCCTTCCTCCTCCTCCTTCCCCCTTGTCCTCACCCTCCTCCTCCCTTCCTCCCCTCTCCCCCTCACCCTCCTCCTCCTTCCTCCCCTCTCCCCCTCACCTCTCCTTCTCCCTTGTTCCCCTCTCCCCTCACTCCTCCCCTCTCCCCTCACCCTCCTCCTCCTTCCTCCCTACACCTTCGTCCTCCTTTCCTCCCCTCTTCCTCTCTCCCTCTCCATGGACCCCTCAAATTGAATTACTTAATCGCAAGGACAACAGTCATTTGCAAAAATCTCAAATCGGCGTAAGAAGCCGCGGAAAATGGAACGGAATGGCAGAAGAATCCGGTTCGGCGACTTTGAAGCCCCACCGGAGAAAAAAAGGGCGGGAACTTTTCAATCTTCTTTTTTCTTTTATTTTCTTTTATTTTTTTCCCCCCTCTCTTTTGGATGTCTTTTTTTTTTTTAGTTTTCTTTTTCCCTTCGTTCGGCTTTCGGCACGTTCTTGTACTGTCTTGACGAGTGGTTCTAATTAGCATAAGGGGGGAGAAGGTTCGAAGTTCCGCAGAGAACGCGTTTTGGTTCGAAAATCGTCTCGAATCTGGTGCTCCAATCGAAGAACTCGCGCGATGATACCTAAAAATAGCACCATTCCTCGACATACACATAACACAGAGAACAAAAAAACACGAAGCTCCATCACCTTATTTCCATATTCCCCCCCTCTCCTGCCCCCTCCCACCCTAGCCTCCCCTACCCCCTCCCAACCCTAGCCATCCCATACCCTCCTCCCAACCCTCCTCCCAACCCTAGCCTCCCCACTACCTCTCCTACCCCTCCCAACCCTAGCCATCCCCATGCCCCCTACCCAACCCTACCCATCCCCACCCCCCTCTCCCAACCCTAGCCATCCCCATGCCCCCCTAGCCTCCTCCAACCCTAGCCATCCCCTGCCCCCTTCCCACCCTAGCCATCCCCATGCCCCCCCTCCTAACCCTAGCCATCCCCATGCCCCCCTACCCACCCTCCTCCAACCCTAGCCATCCCCCTACCCCCTCCCAACCCTAGCCATCCCCATGCCCCCCTCCCAACCCTACCCTCCTCCCAACCCTAGCCATCCACATGCCCCCCCCCCTACCACCCACCCACCCTCTTCCATAACCCTACGTAGGTTTGTTGACACATGGACGAGGGAGGGATGATTACTTCCAGCTTTATCTCATATTACTATTTTATGACACTTTCCACCTTGGGGATTTGCATAAGACTTCAGCTCCGGTGATTGACAGTCGGAGGCGAAGGAATGGACGCGTTTATGTCTGTCTGTCTGTCTGTCTCTCTGTCTTTCGCTTCGCTTCTTTCTGTTTTTTTTTTTTTTCTCTCTCTCTCTTCTCTTCATCTTTCTTTTTCCTTCTCTCTCTCTTTCTCTCTCTCTCTCTTCCTCTCTCCTCTCGTCTCTCTCTCTCTCTCTCTCTCTTTCTCGCTTTCTTTCTGTTTTTCTTTCTTTTTCTCTTCAACGTTCTCTTTTTTTCCTCTTCCTCTCCCTCTTTTTTCTCTCTCTCTAGCTATCCTTCAAATTTGTCATCTCCTTTTCACGTTTCATATTATATATTTCCCTTTTCTTTCTTATATTTTATCCGTTTTTCCTCTTTCGTTCCCTCTTGCCCGTTCTCTCTCCCCTCTTCCCTTCTTCCTCAATCCTTATATAAGGTTATTTAGCAGGTATTTTTCTTCTCCTATTCTTTTCTTTCATCAAGGATTACGTCCACCAATTAACTTAACCGTATTATGAATTTTATTCCTATACATCTTTTGACTTTCTTTTTCATTTCTTTCTGTTCTGTTTACCTCTTTCGCTTTTCTTTCATTTTTGTGCATAGAACTTCGCCTTATCGTATTAAAGCTTCACTTTTATAAAAACTTCCCCCTTTTCCTATATAAAAAAATGTACCTCTTTTTAATTCACCGTCTCTTGTTTTCTATCCTTTTTTCTCTTCAGTTTTCTGACTTATTTCTGAAAATGGAGACATACATATATTTTCCTTTTTGCTTTTAGTTCAACATGTCTTTCATCTTCTAAAACCTACAACGCTGAATTCGTTTCGTCTCCCCTCACTTTCCAACCCCTTTCCCATCCTCTCTGCATAGATCCCACCCCTTCCCTCCCACTCCTCTCCCCTCCATTTCTTTTCCCCCTTCCCTCGCCATCTTCTTTATCTTTTCCTCCCTTTCCCCTCTTTCCATTCCTTCACTCGGTTCTCCTCTCATTCCTATCTTCTCTCCCTTCTCTCTCTCCTGTTTTCTTTTCTCTGCCTCTCATCCCTTTCCTCTTCCCTCTCGCCTCCCTTCCTTTTTCCGTTCACTCTCTCCCCTCTCCCCTCACTTCCCTTTCCCGCTCTCTCTCTCTCTCTCTCTCTTCTCTCTCTCCTCCCTTCCCTTTCCCCGCTCTCCTCTCACCCCTTCCTTCCCTTTCCCCTCTCTCCCAGCTCTCCCCTGTCCCTCCCATCCCTTTCCCCGTTCTCTTTCTCTCTCCTCTCTCTCCTCCCATCCCTTTCCCCTCTCTCCTCTCCCCTCCATCCCTTTCCCCCTTCTCTCTCCTCTCTCTCCTCCCATCCTTTCCTCTCTCCCTCCCCCCCAACATCTCTCCACGACACAGGGACGACCAAATCCTCCCCCTTACCGTCCAAAGTGCATTGACGCAGAATAAATAGGGGATGCTGTTTATCCACCCATTTGATAGTCAAACAAGGTAACTATATCAGATCTGGCCAGCTTGTCCCGATTCTGAGTGAGACTTCGCTTTGCCTGAGATGGAAGAGCTGTGCCTGTGGAGAGAGAGAAAGAGAGAGAGAGAGCCTTGTTTTTCTCTCTCTCTCTCTCTCTCTCTCTCTCTCTCTCTCTGGGTTCTTGTTTATTTTTATTAGTGCGGATGCGATGTTATCTTTGCCTTTGATCTTGTCGGTTGAGATTTTTTTTTTTTTTTCTATATTTCGTTTTCTTTCTTTGTTTGTTTGTTTTTCTTTCTTTTTATGAATCTGTAATTGATTTATTTTGTGTGATTTAGATGTGTAGGATAAGTATCTATCACTATTCCTCTTTGCTACAACCACAAACACGCCATCATCCCTAAGCCTTATAAAAAGTAACACTAATTTTTAACTATAAACACACCATACGCAACGCCTCCCATCCACACACCACACGTAACACTTTTCATCCACACACATCCACACGCCTCCCATGCATACGCAACGCCTCCACCCACACACATCCACACACCACACGCAATGCCTCCTATCTACAACCATCCACACGCCTCTCATCCACACACACCACACGCAACGCCTCCATTCACACACACATCCACACGCCTCCATCCACACAAACCACACGCAACGCCTCCATCCACACACATCCACACGCCTCCCATCCACACAACACACACGCAACGCCTCCCATCCACAACACATCCACACGTCTCCTATCCACACAACACACACGCAACGCCTCCCATCCACACACACATCCACACGCCTCCCATCCACACACACATCCAACACGCCTCCCATCCACACACACATCCACACGCCTCCCATCCACACAACACCACACGCAACGCCTCCCATCCACACACACATCCACACGCCTCCATCCACACACACCACACGCCTCCCACCCACACGCAACGCCTCCCATCCACCACACGCAACGCCTCCCATCCACACGCAACGCCTCTCATCCACACGCTTCCCACCCACACACAACGCCTCCCACCCACATCCACACGCCTCCCATCCACACACACTCACACGCAACGCCTCCTATCTACACACATCCACCACCTCCGCACGCCTCCGCACGAACTATCCCCTCTCATCCCCCGCCCAAGACACACAGGACTCGCGCAGTAGTTCGAACGCGGCGGATGCTGAGCGCTGGTGATCTCCCTTCGGCATCTCCAGGGCAACAGCATCCGCAGATGAACCCGTGATCTCGCCCTGGAGTCCTTCTCTCTCCTCCCTCTCTCTCTCCCTCTCCCCCTGTCTCCCTTCCTTCCTCTCCCTCTCCCCCTGTCTCCCTCCCTCCTTCTCTCCTCGCCCTCTCCCTCTCCCCTGTCTCCCTCCCTCTCCCTCTCCCCTGTCTCCCTCTACCCCTGTCTCCCTCCCTCTCCCTCTCTCCCTCCCTCTCCCTCTCCCTCTCCCTCCCTCCTTCCTCCCTCCTCTTTCCTCCTCCTACACGAGATTTGCCTGTTGCTTCTGTTTCTTATTTCCCTTTCGTGTTGGGGAAGAGGGAGAAGGGGGGGGGAATGAGAAGGGGAATGCAGGGAGAAGGAGGAGAGCGAAGGAAGGAAGAGACAAACAGAGAGAATAAGAATGCAAGAGAGTGAGAGGAGAGAGAGAGGAGAGAGACAGAGAAGAGACAGAGAAACGTTTGATATTGATAGAGAGAGAGAGAGAATTTTCCAACAGGAACAAAGAGATTAAAGGATCACAAGTAAAAAACAAAACAAAACAAAAAGACAAGAAAAGCATAACAAAGGAAGAAGAGGAAAATATAAGCGGGAAGGAGGGTAGGAACAGAAAAGAATCTTCGCGAAAAAGGAAAGAGGTGCATAGCAAGACCGGAATGAGAAGCAAAAGGGAGAGAAAAGAGAGGGAGAGAGAGCCAAGACATAAGGTTGCAAAGGGACGACTGAATGGAGCGCGAATGGAGACATAAGGGGGGGAGGAGGAGGAGGAAGAGTAGGGGGAGGAGGAGGAGGAGGAAGAGGAGGAGGGGAGAGGAGGAGTAAGACAGAAGAAAGGAGAACATAATAAAGTGCTCGACACTGTGCGCTCCCCCTATTACTTCCGTTCGCGCGCTCCCTTATCCTCTCCCCCTCTCTCCCTCACCCACCCCATCCCTTCCCTCACCCCATCTCTTTTCCACACCCCATCCCATCCATCCCTTACACTATTTTCCATCTCCCCCATCTCTCCCATCCCTTCCTCCCACCCATCCC
>NW_020872530.1:148668-167085 GCF_003789085.1 Penaeus vannamei
GAGGACAAAGGAGATAAGGAGATAAAAGGGAAGGAAGGAGAAGCGAAGGCGAATGAGAGGGATAAAGCAGAGGAGATATAAAGGAAAGTGAAAGGGAAAACAAATAGATAAAGGAGATGAAGGAAAGAGAGGAAAAGCGAGTGATAAGGAAGCCGAAGGAAGAAACCAGAGAAGAGATAAAGGGGACGAAAGGAGAAAGAGAAAGAAGAGAGAAGGAGAAAGAGAAGAAAGAGAAAGAGAAGAGAAAAGAAAAAGAGAGAAGAGAAAGAGAAAGAGAAAGAGAAAAGAGAAAAGAGAAGAGAAGGAGAGAGAGAGAAAGAGAAAGAGAAAGAGAAAGAGAAAGAGAGAGAGAGAGAAAGAGATTAAACGAGGCGAAAGGAGATCCAACAACAGCAGCGGCCGCAACCCGACCCCTCACGAAGGACAAAGAGAAGATGGCACTGCCCGCGACGTGTGACATACCACTAATGATGGGCACCCACGGCCTCCCCTCCTTCCCTCCCTCCTCGGCCCCTCCCTCCTCCTTCTCCTCGCCTCCCCCTCCTTCCCTCCCCTCCCCTCCCCCTCTCCCTCCCTCCTCGGCCCTCTCCCTCGCCCCTCCCCTCCTCCCCTCCCTCCCTCCCGCTAACCTGACACCCTGCCACACCCTTGCTTGTCCTCCTCTTAGCCCTTCCTCCCCCCTCTTCTCCCCACCCTTCCCTCCCCTCCTCTCCGTGCCACAAGTAAACCACAGCAACAGGTTCATGTACAAAAACAAGTGCCAGAGTGCGCACGCGCGCTAATGTACGAGACGAATGTGCGAATGAGAGAATGATAATCAGAGAAACACACACGCACACACACAGAGAGAGAAAGAGAAGAGAAAAGAGAAGAGAAGAGAAGAGAAGAGAAGAGGAAGAAAGAAAGAAGAGAAGAGAGAGAAAGAGAAGAGAAGAGAAGAGAAGAGAGAGGAAGAGAAGAGAAGAGAAGAGAAGAGAAGAGAAGAGAAGAGAAGAGAAGGGAAGAGAAGAGAGAGAGAGAAGAGAAGAGGAGAAGAGAGAAGAGAGAAGAGAAGAGAGAGAGAGAAGAGAGAAAAAGAAGAGAAAAGAAACAGAAACGAGAAAGAAAGTGATACAGAAAAGAATAAAAAAGAGAGGAAACGGGAAAGAAAACAAGACATAATGCATCATCGCCTACGAGCGCCCTCCTTCCCCCCTTCAACCCCCACCCCACCCCACCCCCCACCGCAGTTCCACGTATCGGCATCCCCGAAAGGACACGACGTATCACCACAGCCTTTTTGTATCACGCGCCTCGACGCCCCGTGATGATGAACAGCATAAACACGTCCAAGCATAAACTGAGAGCGGGAATGTCTGATCCGTGCACGGGGTTTATGTTTAGGAGAGTTAGAAAGAGAGAGAGGGAGGGAAGGAAGGAGGGAAGAGAGAGAGAGAGGAGAAGAGAGGAGGGAGGGAGGGAAGAAGAGAGAGAAGAGGGGGAGGGGAGAGGGAGGGAAGAGAAGAGAGAGATAAGAGAGGGAGAGAGGAGGGAGGGAAGGAGAGAGAGAGAGAGAGGAGAGAGAGAAGAGAGAGAGAGAGAGAGAGAGAAGAGAGAGAGAGAGAGAGAGAGAGAGAGAGAGAGAGAGAGAGAGAGAGAGAGAGAGAGAGAGAGAGAGGAGAGGCAAAGAGAGACAGAGTGAGAAAATAAAGTGGCAGAAACACTCTTGTGACGTCATAACCGCATACCCATCACGTCAGAGAAATAATAATAAATATTTTCATGACGCCAAAAGTGTCGCTATAAATCCCACTTGTCTATCATATCAAATGAAAGAGAAAAAGGGAGAAAGGGGGAGGAGGGAGGGAGGGAGGGAGAGGGGATGAAAGGGATGAAGGAAGGGAGGGAGGGAGAGGGGAGAGAGGGAGGGAGGGAGGGAGGGAGAGGGGAGAGGACAGAGGGAGGGAGAGGGAGAGGAGAAGGAGAGGGAGGAGAGGGAGGGAGAGGGAGGGAGGGAGGGAGAGAGGGAGAGGGGAGAGGGGAGAGAGAGAGAGAGAGAGAGAGAGAGAGAGAGAGAGAGAGAGAGAGAGAGAGAGAGAGAGAGAGAGAGAGAGAGAGAGAGAGAGAGAGAGAGAGAGAGAGAGAGAGAGATACCAATCAAACGGCGGGACCCGAAGTGAAATCGAGCGAGAGCGAAGGGAGGGAGGGAGAGAATGGGAAGAGAAAAAGCAGCGCCGTCGAACAATGGCACTCAGGCACCGCTCGCCGCCGCCGTCGCCCGCGCCCAAGTGCCAACAAGTGGAGAAGTGACCTGGAACATTCCCCTTCCTCTCCTCTCTCTCTTCTTCCCTTCCCTATCCCCTCTCTTCTTCTTCTCCTTCCCTTCCCTATCCCCTCTCTCTTCTTTCTTTCCCTTTTCCCTCTCCCAAACCTCCCTCTCTCCCTCCTCCATCCTTTCGTCCCCTTCTTCTCTCCTCCTCTACATTACTACTACCTCTACGTCCTTTCCTCTTCCCCCTTCCCTAACACTTTCGCCACCAACCCCTGCCTCCCCCTCCCGCCCTTCCCTCGCACTTCGCCACAAGCCCTGCCTCTTTCCCCCGCCCTCTCTCCCCCCTTCCTCCCATTCGCACCACCCTCCCCTCCCCCCTTCCCCCCCATTCGCACACCCCCCTCTCTTCCCCTTCCCCCCCATTCGCCCCAACCCCTCCCCTCTCTTCCCCCTTCCCCCCATTCACCACCACCCCCCCCCCCTCCCCGATGCCGCGATGCCCCAGTGCCAAACCGTGGCGCCGACGTCGAGGCCTCCGCTCGGTTAATGACCCGAGTCGAGGCCAATTAAGCTGTCTCTTGCAGAATATACGTCTCGGTCACTTCTGGAGGAGGGGGGAGGAAGGAGGGGAAGGAGGAGGGAAGGAGGAGGGAAGGGGAAAGGATGAGGGGAGAGGATGAAGGGAAAATGGGGAAGGGAGATAATCGGTGGGGGAGGGAAAGGGGAAGGGAAGGGAAGGGCAAGGAGAGGGATGAAGGGAAAATGGGGAAGGGAGATAATCGGGTAGGGTAGGTGATAAAAGAAAGGGGCGGGAGAAATGGGATAGGGCAAAACGCGAAGGGGAGGGGGGGAAGAAAAGGAAAAAAGGAGGGGAAGGGGAGGGGGGATCCTGAGGAGAAGAAGAGGAGGGGTGGGGGAAGGCTGGGATCCTGAAGAGGAGGGGTGGGGAGGATGGGGATGTAGCAAGAGGGGGGGGAGGGGGGGAGGGAGGGAGAGAACATCCGCAAAGTTGGAAGGTGGAAAGCAGAGCTCCCGCGGGACCGTCTTTCTCCTCTGTGGATTTGCTCATGTGTCTCTGCGGGTTCAAGTTAGTTGCCGTGTACGTAAGGGTACGTACACACACACACACACACACACAGGAAAGATAAAGCAGAAAATGGTAAAAATTAAGAGCAATTCCCGCACAGCAAAGGTGTTAAAAAAAAACGCAAGCACGCCTCCCCTACAACTCCCTCCCAGCGCCCAATCACCAATATCAACAGAGCAACACGTCACCAGCGTTCCCAATGCACCCCGACACCCCGACCCCCCCCCCAAACCCCCCCCCCCATCCTCCAACTCACGCTTCGTAGCAAAAATCAGCAAATTCAGCGTAATACGACCTAGTCTTTTCTTTTCCCCCTTCTCACCCCCCCTCCCTCCCCCGCCCCCATTTTCTAAACCACGATGCGATTCCCTTGACCTGACTTGACACTTGATCGCCCCGACGAGGTCAAACACGAGGTACCTGCCACTGACACCGCTGCCGTGGGTGCCAAAGGAGCTATATTTATCCCTCGTCACGCGGTGTGGCGGAGTGACCCAACGATGTCAACAAAGGGAGGAGGGGGAGGGGGGGTAGGGAGGAGGATAGAGACGCAATCCAAATTCTCGTTATTCAAATGCATTTGTTTTTTATCTCTCGATTCATCTCGTCCAAAATGGCGAGCGGAGATTCCATTAAAATCAATAAGAAAAAAAAAAAAAAAAACTGCAACGTTTTAGGGAAGTTTGAAGAGAAGCTTGGGGCGAGAGAGCGACGGGGAGGGGGGAGGTAACGGGGAAGGGATACAGATGTAAACGGACTTACAAAATCAAAACAGACAAGTTTCCGATTCTTCCAAGTTTCATGGTCAGCTGAAGTGGGTCGCCCATGACCTTGACTGACCTAAGAGGAGGAGGAGGATTACACAGGGCGAGGAGCAGAAGCTGACAAGTCTTATCCTTTCTTCGTAGTGCTGACTGTCACCTCCGCGGGGGAGTCAGCACCTGCACGGGTCAGCAATGCGGCTTCGTCATCTCGCTCTCCCTATCCCTCTCCCTCTCTCCCTATATATTTACTATCTATTTTACTACCTATCAATTTACCTTTCTCTCTCTCTCTCTCTCTACCTATTTACCTATCTCTCTTCCTCTCTCTCTCTCTCTCTCTCTCTCTCTCTCTCTCTCTCTCTCTCTCTCTCTCTCTCGACGCAAAACATTCCCACGCCCCCCCCCCCCTCCCGACTCCCCATCATATCCTTGCTGAAGCGAATTTTTCTCGATTTTCGCTTGCATGTAGACAAACACATGGTGGGAGAAAAAAGGAGGGGGTGGATAAATGTGTGTGTGTGTGTGTGTGTGTGTGTGTGTGTGTGTGTGTGTGTGTGTGTGTGTGTGTGTGTGTGTGTGTGTGTGTGTGTGTGTGTGTGTGTGTGTGTGTGTGTGTGTGTGTGGTGTGCGTGCGTGTGTATTTATGCATTTGCATAAAGCAAATACAAAATACGAATGAATGGAGTGGGGAGACAACGAAGACGAGCCAGGGTGCCACAACACGCACAATCTTGACACGTCCGCCCCCCCCCCCCCTCCCCCCCCCCTCAGCCTCGCGTCACCCTTGACCTCCCTCGGATCGTCTCTCTCCCCCCCCCCCCCCTGCCCCTCCCTATTGTCCCTCTACCCCGGGTGGTCCTTTGGTCACTCTCGACACCTGCTACACGACCCATCTCCTCCCCGCTCCCCCCGCCCCCCCTGTCAGTTGACCTCCCATGCCCTTGTGACCCAGCTCTGACCACCTTCTTCGCCCCCCCGCCCCACTTCCCCTCCCTCCCAAGACGGTTCCCACGAGCATTTTTCTTGCGAGATCCCTTTCGCCTCCTTCTCTCACAGGAAACCGTGCAGTAGCAATTCCCAATAACATTCATGACAACAATAACAAAACAAAATATTTAAGTAATGAATGAATACGTAAACAAACAAAGTGATAAATAAACAAGGGGCAAGGAGGAGGTGGGAGGAGTAAGAAAAGAGAGAGAGAGACGGGAGACATGAAAGGAGAAAACAGAAATGCCAGAAACACAGAAAAATGAGGAGGGAGATGAGGAGCAGCAGCAACTTAAATAAGAGAAAATGGAGGAGGAGGAGGAGCAATAGCAGGACGAACAGGAGGAGGATGAGGAACAGCAAGAAGACCAACAGCAGAAATTGGAAGAGAAACAGGAGGAGGAGGAGGAGAGAAAGGAGGAGGAGAAGGAGGGAAGAAAGAGAGGAAAGAAAGGGAGGAGAAGGAGGTGGGGGAGGAGAAGAAAGGGAAGAGAAGGGGAGAAAAGAGAGAAGAAAGAAGGAGGAGGGAAGAAAGAGAGAAGGAAAGAAAGGAGGAGGGAAGAAAGAGAGAATGAAAGAAAGGAGGAGGAGAAGAAAGAGAGAATGAAAGAAAGGAGGAGGAGGGAAGAAAGAGAGAATGAAAGAAAGGAGGAGGAGGGAAGAAAGAGAGAATGAAAGAAAGGAGGAGGGAAGAAAGAGAGAATGAAAGAAAGGAGGAGGAGGAGGAAAGGGAGGGGCCGAGGAGGCACGAAAGCGCAGCAAGCCCGAAAGCATGCCGTCTGCCGGACATGTGTTAAAACACTTCGTTATGCAGAAAGCGCGAGCACCGAGGAACAAATGTCTGCCGCACATCTGCTACGAATAACTCTTGGCAACTGAGCGACGATGACCCCTCCCCCCCCCTCTCCCTTCCCCACCCCCTCCCCCCAAGGGCTTCTCCGAGCGCAAGTCCCAGGGAGGGAAAGGCACGGAAGGCCCCCCCTCCCCCCTCTCCCTTCCACCTTCCCCAAAGGGCTTCTCCGAGCGCAAGTCCCAGGGAGGGAAAGGCGTGGAAGAGGAGGAATGAGAATAAAGGAAAGAAAGGAACTGAGCGACGATGCCCCGCTGGGACATCCCCCTCCTCCCCCTCCTCCCCTCCCCTCCCTTCCCCTTCCCCCAAGGGCTTCTCCGAGCGCAAGTCCCAGGGAGGGAAAGGCGTGGAAGGGGAGGAATGAGAAAAGGAAAGAGAGGAGAGGTGGAGGGTGAGAGACAGGGGGGGGATAAGGCGAAAGAATGAGGGAGAGAGAGAGAGGAGAAAGGTTTTAGGATGAAGGAAAAGAGATGAATAAGGTGAAAGGGTGAGGGAGAGGGTGAAATAAGGTGAAAGTGTGGGAAAGGGAGAACAGGAGGTGCAAGTGAGGGAAAGGAAGAATGGGGTGGTGAGAGTGAAAGAATGAGGGGAAAACGAAGAAATGAAAGAGAGGAGAGAGAGAGAGAAGAGAGAGAGAGAGAGAGAGAGAGAGAGAGAGAGAGAGAGAGAGAGAGAGAGAGAGAGAGAGAGAGAGAGAGAGAGGAGAATGAATTACAGTCCTAATAGCCTCGCCACCTCCATCGGACCACCAGCATCAGCACTTGTCAAAAGGTGTCGCTCATAGTTACCTCATAACGACCTGCTAATCTTCTCCACTGGCCCTCTCCTCTCCCTCCTTCCCTCTCTTTCTCTCCCTTGGCCCTTTCCTCCTTCTCTCCTCCTCCTTCCCTCTCTTTCGCCTCCCTTGGGCCCTTTCCCTTTCCTTCTCCTCCTCCTTCCCTCTCTTTCGCCTCCCTTGCGCCCTTTCCTTCCCTTCCTCCTCCCTCCTCCCCCTTCCCTCCCGCCTCCATTTCTTCCTATAACCCTTCTTTCCCTTCTCCCCTCCTACTCCTCCACTTTCCGCCCATCCTCCTTTCTCCTTTCCTCCCCCCCCCCCTCCCGTTCCTCCTTCTCCTCCTCCCCTCACTCCTTTCTTCCCCGCCAAGGGTCCTCCGGCCCGGGGGAAAAATTATCACCGAGCGGAGTTTCTCTGGCCAGTGTTATCAGCCAGAACACCACTGCAGACAGTAGCTGGGATCCGTCTAAACCCCCCCTAACCCCCTTAAATCCCCTCCCCCCCTTTTCCCCTCACCCCTACCCTACCCCTTTCCCACTTCCCCTCTCCACTCCCTCACCCTACCCTACCTTTCACTTCCTCCTCCCTCCTCCCACTCTTTCCCTCCCCTACCTACCCACAACCCTCTCCACTCTTCCCCTCACCCCTACCCTACCCGTCCCTCGCCCCTACCCTACCCCCACCCCCTCTCCACTCCCTCACCCCTACCCTTACCTCCTTCCCCCCCCTCACTCATCCCTAACCCCCTTACTCTTCCTCCCCTCTCCCCATTGCCCCTTACCCGTACCTTCTTGTCTTCATCTCCCCCCCCTCTCCTTACTCCCGACCCGTATTACGTAAGGAGACGCAACGCAAACCTGTGTTAAGATGCCTATTACGAGGTCGATGGGGGGGAGAGGAGGGAGAGGGAAGAGAGGAGGGGAGGGAGGGAGGAGAAGGAGGGAGGAGGTGGGAAGGAGGGAGGGGGGAGGAGGGAAGGAAGGAGGAGGGAGGAGGTGGGAGGAGGGGAGGAAGTGGGAGGGAGGGAGGGAGGGGAGGAGGGAGGGGAGGGGTGGAGGAGGGAGGAGGGAGGAGGAGGTGGGAGGGAGGGAGGAGAAGGGGGAAGGGAGGAAGAGGGAAGGGAGGAAGAGGAGGGTAGGGAGAAGGGAGGAAGAGGAGGGTAGAGGAGAAGGGAGGAAGAGGAGGGTGGAGGAGAAGGGAGGAAGGGAGGGTGGAGGAGAAGGGAGGACGAGGGAGAGCAAAGTGGAGGAAAAGTTAGGTAAGATAATAAGGATAAAGGATAAAAAAGAAGTGGGAGAAGAAAGAGGAAAAAGGAAAAGAAAAAGAAAAAGACAATAAAGAAAGGGAGAAAAGGAGAAGACTGAAAAGAAAAGAAAAAGGAGAAAAGGAGAAAAACATGTTAATGAAGAAGAAGGAAGAGGAGGTGGATGAGAGAAGACGACGACGAAAGGAAAAGAAGAGGTAATCGAGATAATAATGCAAAAAAAGAGGAAGAGGAGAAGGTTAAAAAAAATATTAGAAATAAAATGGGGCGATAACAGCAATTAGCCACAAGTACCACGATAATATTATCACATGACACACCGCCTGATGATCTTGCAACATCAACCTCGCAGGCTTCTTATCAATAACCGACCCTGCAATGCGTTCATCCCAATTCCTCTTATTCTAGATTTCGGAAAAAGGGGAGAAAGAGATAGCGTGATTGATGTCTTTGTATGTGGAAATAATTTATAATCATTTATTTCGTTCCTTAAAATCTGAACTCAAAAATCCCCCCCGACAAATAAAAGCATCAAAATAGTGCAACAATAAATAAATATAACTAATATCATCATATGTGCTAATAAGAAATAATCGAATTTCCAAAGATCGTAAATCATGATGAACGAAAACTGAAATCGGAAAAGATGAAAAATAAAGCAACAAACCACAAAAAATGAAAAAAACGCCAAATATCAAATCTGTTCACCATTATTATCGTCATCATCAACCTCACCATTATACCACATTCCCCCCGCCACAACCACGACGAAATGCACGGCGTCACACAGCCTCAGAAGGCATCCGTCACAGCGCCGTTGCGGTCGTAACGTAACGTCCGCTGAGTCACGCTCAAGCTCCACTCCTGACAAAGCTCGCTGCACGCTCTTCTCCCAGAGTACAAAGTCTGGTACACTCTCGCGACCTTTGCTTAACACAGACAAGCGGCGCGGCGGTGCGAGCGAAGTCTACGAGGGAATCTGGGCGAGAGGAAAATATGCAACAGGTTTGCTTCATTTTCTGACCGCGGCGTGGGTCCATTTCGTGTTTTCTGAGCTGTCTTTCCGGTGAATGTGTTACGCCATATCATAATCCCCAACATTAAAAGCGCAATCCACCTAATGCTTAAAATCACATTATCAGTACAATCACACACAAAAAAAAAAAAAAAAAAAATAAATAAATAAAATAAAAATGTAGTGCACCCAAAACAACGACTCGGAATCCCCTACAAAAAAAATAAATTGAAATAACACCAACCACCGTATATGCTGCGCAGCGTCAACTAACCACACCAAAACACAAATGAAAGAATATCCACTAAAATCCAGATCTCAGACTCTCTCTTCCACTGCCTCGTCGTATCACAGCGCTCCTCATAAACTCGCACAGAGACGGTATGGTGACGGTAATGATGATAGTGATGAGGTGAAGGAGGAGGCAAGGCAAACACTCACCAACTCATTCACTCACTCAACTCACACACTCACCTAGTAGGGTCATCGTTGAGTGTGCCACAGACGCAATCACGGGCACGGTTCGCCGTCGCGTCTAACAGGCATAAGTATCCTCTTCTCTCTCTCTTCCTCTTTCTCCGTCCGCCTCTCTCAAGACACTTACTTTCTTCTTCCCCCAACCACCACTACCGAGAACGAGCACGTTAAGTTTTAAGTCTACTTCTTGTCTCTCTTACTCTCTCTCTTCACGAGCACGGTAAGTATATCGAGGACGAAACCGCTGTGTGCTCGCCCGCTCTCTCTCTCCCGCACCCTCTCACACCAGCAACTCGACTGTCAATTATAATCTACGCTCCGAGACGCTCCGCCAGCACCGTCGCCTCTGGTCGTGGGGGCGGCCCGGGGCATGGGGGGGGGGCGGGGGGACGGCGAGGGAAAGGGGAGGGGCTAAGAAGTTGCCGAGAAGAGTCGGGAGGGGGGGAGGGGTCGCTCGATGGGGAGGAGGGCGATGGGAGAGCGGGAGGGGGAGGAGGACGGAGGTACAGGGGGAGGAAGGGAGCGGGGGAAAGGGGTAAGCTGTCCTGTAGGAATGGATTGAGATGATGATGATGTCATTGTTGTGGGATGCTGTGTGTGGGAGGGGAAACTTGCCATTTAAAGGCGATAACTGATTAATTATGCGTTCTATTCAATCAAGGAGAGCAGCTGTAGCTCCCAGAGGAACGAAAGAGGAAGAAACAGCGCCATCCGAACGCCCCGACCCTCTCGATCTCCCGACGACGAAACCTAAAGGGCCGAAACAAGCACTCCGATTCCCCCCAACGAGTCCTTCGATCGAACGACATCATGCCAATCCCTGCCAATCCTTTCCAATCCTTCCCCTCCGCCGATCCTGCGCCCTCCGCCCGCCACGCGCCCATTCATCCCCACGCCCTCGAACAGGCGCGGATAGGCCTACGCACGCAGAAACAAAAACAACGGGAGGAGAAAATGTACAAAACCATAATAAAACTGCCATAAACCCCTGGCCAGCCCCCGAGGCAGCACCTGTACTTAAAGAGAAGCAAAGTGTAGTTCGGTCATTATCGCCGACGACAAGGCCCTCCCCCCCCTGCCCTTGCCCTCCCCCCTGGCCACTAACCCTCTAACCTTCCTCCCTCTCCTCCTCACCCTCTTCACTCCCTCCTCTCCCTCCTCCTAGCCCATTCCCCTTCCTTCCCTCCCGCTCATATCTCCCTCTCCTCTCTCTCCCCTCCCCCCCCCTGCCCCTTGCCTGTTATCTAGTTATCAGCCTATCTGTTGTTATCTAACACGGCCACGGCGGTAAGGGTTTATGAGAAGACAAGGATGGCGTGTCGACGAGAGGAAAAGGGTTGTAGAAACTCAAGAAAATATACCACAAAGCGAACGTGACAGAAAACAAACTCGAAATAAGGACATAAAGACGAACGAAGAACCACTGATTTTTTAAAATTATTTTTTGAGAGAGAGAGAGAGAGAGAGAGAGAGACGCCAGGAACCACGAAAGGATAAGATAAGAGAAATTAGATAATAATTATCATCAATCTCCTCGGGCGCTACCGATCCATCACGAGTGTCGCAACATGTTTCGGAAAGTTCTAGCGTCTTCTGTCAATCTCGACCTTATCATTATCTTCTTTAAACTGATGTCGTTGTTGCTTGTCTTTTTATTATTTATTATTTATCTATTTTATTTTTTATTATTATTATTATTTTTTTTTTTTTGGGGGGGGATTCTAGCTATGATATATACACTGTTTTTTTTTTTGTTTTGTTCTTCGGACGCGTTACTTAGCAATTTGGCACGATCCACTGAAAATAGGACTTTATTAATCTATTTATCTATATATATATATATATATATATATATATATATATATATATTAAACATGCAGAGAGAGAGAGAGAGAGAGAGAGAGAGAGAGAGAGAGAGAGAGAGAGAGAGAGAGAGAGAGAGAGAGAGAGAGAAGAAAAACAAAAACGAAAAGGACAGGCTGACCAAACCCATGGGGGTAGGGCCAGGGGAAGGAGAGCAGCATTCGGGGAGGGAGAGGAATGGGAGGTAGGGAAAGAGGGAGAGAGAGGAGTGGGGGGGGGGAGGGAGGGAGAGGAGAGGAGTGGGGAGGGGAGGGAGGGAGGGTGCTCGGAGACCCAAACAGCCCAAGTCATTACCCGGCTGTTATCTCGCTAGACAGAGGCGCTACCTGGGATAACATCGACAAGGGATTCCAATGAGGCAATTAAAGTGGCGGCTCTCTTAGTGTAATTTTATTTCTTTATTTGGTTATTTACTTATTAGTCTAGTCGCTCCAACTGCCTGTCGCCCTTCGCCACCAGGAACAGGAATATGATAAACCTATTCGTCTCAGCGCGCGCGTATCACCGCCATGCCTCAAAGCACCAATTACCCCGTAACCTTTCGTAATTTCCACCCAAACAAACATCACAACATCTCCAACAACACCCAAATTACACAATTTCCAATCCCAACAACAACCCGAACTCCGAATCAGAGCAGAGAAAAGGTCCACGAACGCTGAAAACATTCGCCCGCTCGGACGGAGCTTCACGGAAACAAACAAACAAGGGAAAACAAAGGACACCTGCGCACACCTGTTTGTCCGTCCCGGGCCTGGAAGAGGGATGCGGACGCGAGGACAAAGGTTTAAAAGGTTGGAAGGCTTACGGACAAAACCAACAGAGGTTCGCGGAGTCGGCGTGCACGACAAAACCAATATGGCGGAAGAGTAAACAAACATGGCTGACCAAACCTTACGCCCAAAGAGGTCACGGGTGGCATTCAAGATTTGTGTACCTGTGACCAACTGGGTGTAGGTATTTTTATTTTTTTATCCACATCGATAAACATTACGTTTGAATAAGCTAACAAATAAAAAAGAGGCATAAACAGCACTCAGCAAAAGGAAAAAAAAATCTTACTCTTTATAAGCGACAGATTCGACCGCCTCGAGGCAAAAAGCCGTCAAAACTGTTTACAAGTCGCTTTCCATCCGAGCCCCAATCGCGGCGGCCACAGTCCCCTCATAACCGGGCAATTTTCCCAGCGTGTCAACCTCATAAACATAAAGCATGACCTCCCCCTCATACGCCAGGTCTGCCAACGGCCTCGTCAGCAAACACCTCGTTATCGGGGAGCGAGAAGGAGCAACGGGAGCCAGAATATCCCTTCGTGCGATATTCCTATTGCCTCTTCTCGTGTGCCTCGACCATGTGTGCTTACTTCGGCTGGACTGGTGTTTTGACTGGGAGATTTAGAGGGCAGGGGAGGGAGGGGAGGGATAGGGGAGGGGGGAGGTGGGGAGGGAAGAGGGGGGGGGCGGCAGAAGGGGATAGGTGTTACGAGGCGTGTGAAGTTAATGCCAACATTAGGGAAACCTGGAGATAAAATGCATAAAAAGTGTCGATGTATAACCCAACATAATGTATCTCTAAAACATGTTCCAGAGAAAATCACAAGTCTCTGCAGATGTCGTCAGGGGGGGGGGAGATAGCACACCGATATTTGCGATGCAATCTTCCTCACGCCCGCAACGGACCGAATAAACACCGGCGCGCCTACCGAAACGACATATGGCCGGTTAACGAATGGCCATCCCGCTCAGTGAGGAACCCACAAGGACCAAACCACTGCAGTGCAAGGATAGAACTTCCGACCATACGGCGCAGAGAGCAACAAGCACTGTAGAACCATAAGGATGAAGGGGAAGAAAGAGAGAAAGAGGGGGGGGGATGGGGAGTGGACCTGACGGTGTTTGCTCTGCCTGGGGTATCGGTTTCCTCGTGTTTATCAATTCGCCCTTTTTTTTCTCTTCCTTTCGACCTCTCTACCTCTCTCCTCATGCCCATCCCCTTCCGCCATTACCTCTTCCCTTTTCTCTTCCTCCTACTATGCAGTTGCTATTTCTCCCCTTCGTTTCCTTCTCCACATAACTTTTATCGCCTTTTCACCATTCCTCCTTTACTATCTTCTCCCCTGTCGCCACCTTTACCTCCATCCCCCTCTTCTACACACCCTTCCTTCAGCCCCCACACCCAACCCCTCCATATGGGCGCACACACACACACAGCTCACTGTACTTGGGGCAAACACGGCCCAGCGTGGGAACCCGACGGTGTCCACCTACATCAACAGCTCAGGTCTCCTTAATTAACAACAAGAGAAATGCCCAAACGCGCTTATAGTGTCCGAAAGGTATTTTCGAACGAGTCCCTCGCCGCAGCTTGCACACGCACGCACCAATCCCTGCTGGGTGGCTGCTTCTGCTCTCACAACACAGGCCAGGTGACTCAGGTGACAGCTTTATCACGCACAGATTCTGATTACGCTAGGCGCCCAGTGATGGGACGGAGCATAAGGCTGACGCATATCTCTCACAAGTACTTTTGGTTGGGTTTTGTTCGTATTTTGTGTTTTGTGAATATCTAGTTTAAATTATATTTCCATTCATAAACACGAAAGACCCAATCAGTCGCGCCCAATCGGAGTTTCATAACCAATCATCGGAAAAATGCGACCTAATCTTTAGCACAGTCGTCAGAATGACTCGCAAATGGCGCGTCATATCCGTGCAGCCCCTTTTTCTTCCACCAAAGGACGAAGTGCATTTTCCCGTCGCCGGTTGTCTTCGCAGATGCCCCTCACGCCCGCCCCCCGCCCACAAGAATGTCCGAGAGCGTGTCCGTCTCCCCAGTCCCGGGCTTCCCCCTTCGAGCCGCCCCTTCCACGTGCAGCCGAGTGACCAGCGGCTCCGAGGGAATCCCTAATCCCAGGTCTCGAGCTAATCTAGGCATAATTGGTTCTTTCTCTCGCGCGTAAAAAGGGGAAATGGCGATGGAAAGCCATAAGAGGCGAAGCCATTCTGAATGGCTCTGAAAGAAGAAAAACTCGTAAGGAAGGAAATCACACGCGGATTCAGCGTCACATGCATCGTCTTTACATTCCCTTGGAGGGGGGGGGGGCATTAAGGGTTTAAGTTCCCGAGATTTAGGACAAAATGACGACTCTTAATCTGCAATACCCTTTCATACGGGTCTTCTATACTCTGAATACAGACGCAGACGGCAGCCGCCCGCCATGCACGAGGCTCCCCGCCCCGCGCCGCCGTCGCCCGCTCGCCCTAGGTCTATCACATGACCCTCGGCCGACTCTGCTTGGGCCTGAGCCGCGTCGGTCAGCGGCCGATTCCCGGCGGCCGAGTCTCGTCACGTCGCGCGAGACGAAGCGGGGAATCGAGAAGGGGAAGAGCGACCTCTGGGGGCGGGGACCCAACCGCATCTTCGAAAGCAAACCAGGAAATTTACATGTACATTTCCCGCATCTGAGGGAGGGGGAGGGACGGCGAGGAAGGGAGGGAGGGGGAGGAAGAGAGGGGGAGGGGGAGGGAGAGGAAGAGAGGGGGAGGGAGGAGAGGTAGGACGAAGGAGGAGGGACGGCGAGGAAGGGAGGGAGAGGAAGAGAGGGGGGAGAGAGGGGGAGGGAGGAGAGGAAGAGAGAGGGGGAGGAAGGGGAGGGAGAGGAAGAGAGGGACGGCGAGGAAGAGAGGGGAGGGAGGGAGAGGAAGAGAGAGGGGGGGAGGGAAGCAAAGGAGGCATTTGCTTAGGCCTCTCCTCGATCGCCGGCGCGCGCCCGCCCGCACGTGCGTCCAGGCTGCGGCGGCGCGCGAGTGTGAACGCCACGAAGCCACACCGCATTAGCATCCATTTGCATCCTATCATTGAAAGAGAGCGGGGGGCGGGGGGGGGGGGCTGGGGGCTGGGGGGGGCGGGAGGAAGGAGAGGGAAGGGAAGACGAGGAAGGAAAGAGTGGGAGGGGAAGATGAGGAGGGAGAGAGAGGGACGGAGAGACGAGAAAATGGGAAGGGGAAAGAGGGGAAGAAGATATGGAAGGTGAGAGATAGGGGGAGACGAAGGGGGGGAATGGGACGGGGGAAATGAGAGAGAGAGAGAGAGAGAGAGAGGAGAGAGAGAGAGAGAGAGAGAGAGGAGAGAGAGAGAGAGAGAGAGAGAGAGAGAGAGAGAGAGAGAGAGAGAGGCAAAAAAGATAAAAGACGAGAAAAAGAAAATAAGAGAGAAAAATAATAAGAAAACGGAAGCCAAAACGAACACGGAGACGAGAGAAGAACACGGAGAGGAGAAGGGACTGCAAAGGACGACCTCCCTCCCCTCCGCCCCCTCCCGCCTCACCCCCGCCCCCCCCTCACCTCGGCCCTCGGCACACGTCGTACTCACCAGACATGATGCTCATCCGCCGCGCGGCTGCCTAGGCTCGGGCGCCGACTGCACGAAGAGGGAGAGAGAAGGACGGACATTAGTCGGGAGAAATAATTAAAGTAGAGAGAAGAAACTACACTCCGGGAGACGCCCGCGATCCGGCCAGAGGCGCGGGAGGCACGTCGGGGGAACGCCGCCCTCGCCTCGCCCCGCCCGCGCGCCGCCCCGGCGGGGGGGAGGGGGAGGGGGGAGGGGGGATGGAGGTGGGAGAGGTGGAGGAGGAGGTGGAGAGAGAGAGAGGGAGAGAGGAGAGGAGAGAGAGAGAGAGAGAGAGAGAGGAGAGAGAGAGGAGAGAGAGAGAGGAGAGGAGGAGAGAGGAGGAGGGAGGGAGGAGGGAGGAGAGGAGGAGGAGAGAGAGAGAGGGAGGAGGAGGAGGAGAGAGGAGAGAGGAGAGGAGGAGGAGGGAGAGGGGATGTTAAGGGAAGGGGGGGGAGGAGGAGGAAGGAGGAGTACGGAAAGAAAGAGGGGGAGAGAAGAGAGAGAGAGAGAGAGAGAGAGAGAGAGAGAGAGAGAGAGAGAGAGAGAGAGAGAGAGAGAGAGAGAGAGAGAGAGAGAGAGAGAGAGAGAAATAGAAAGCAGAAGAAGCAGAAGACAAAGAGAAGAGAGAAACGAAGAAGAAGAAGAAAAAGAAAGGTAGAACAACAGCAGCAGCAGTAGAAATAGGAAGAGAAAAGAAGGGAGAGCCGAGGAACTGGGGCGAACAAGACGATGCGAGGAGAAACGGGGCAACGAAGATGACTCGATTTTCCTTCAAAAGAAAAGGACGAGAAGGCGAGAAGAGGATGATGATGAGACGAAACAGGGAAGGGGAAGACAACGGATCACGGAGATAAATAGTTGTACGTCAGTCAACGCGTCTTCTTCAGAGCCATCAGTGCTCCCTGCTGTCACTCTTACCGTCCTTCACGTCAAAATAAAGAAAATTATCACCTACACAAAATCCAAAATAAAATTATAATAATCAATTATAAAAAAAAAAACACACACACAAAAGTCGACACACACACATATATATATACGCAAATAAACAATAAACCAACAAAAACCATAAAAAAACAAATAAAAACGAACGAACACAACGCGTAAACAATGACTAAAACAGAAAGAAAGAGAGAGAGAAAGAAAGAAATAGAGGAAAAGAGAAAAGACAGCCCACGAGGCCGCCTTCGTCCCGCTGTCCACGGGGCCGCCTCCCTTCGGACCGCCATCATCAAGGAAGCCGAGGGCAGCTCACGGGGCTTCCCTCCTCCCCTCCCTTCCCCTCTGTCGGCTCCGTCTCCCCTTCCTCTTTATTCGGCTCCTTCTCTTCTCTCTTTCATTCGGCTCCTTCTCTTCTCGGCTCCTTCTCATTCGGCTCCTTCTCCCCTCCCCTTTATTCGGCTCCTTCTCCCCTTCTTTACTCGGCTCGCTCTCATTTCCTTCTCTCCCATTTATTCGGCTCCTTCTCCTCTTTTATTCCTTCTCCCTCCTTTATTCGGTCTCTCTCTCTTCGGTTCCTTCTTCCCTCTCTTCTCCTCTTCCTCTTTATTCGGCTCCCTCTGCCCTCCCCTCTTCCCTTTTCCCTTTGCGATTCCTTCCCCCTTTCATCCCTCCCCCTTCCCTTTTCTCGACCCCTCCCCTTCTCTTCTCTCTTCCCCTCAACCAGCCTCTTCTCTCCTCTCCTCCTCCTCTCTCTGGTGATCTCCCTCTCTCTCCTCATCCTCGCCCCGATTCTCTCCCTCTTCATTTCCCTTTTCATCATCTACTCCCTTTCCCTCTCAAATTATCACCTCTCCCTCCCCTGCGATTCCATTCTCCCTCCCTCCCTGTTATTTTTCTCCTCTCCTCCCACTCTCCCTGTCCTTCACCCCTCCCCTCCCTCCCCACCCAATCTCTTGACCTTCGTTCCCTCCTGGCATTATTGTCGTCTGTCGGAGGGAGAATGGGGGGGGGGAGGTAAAGGAGGGAGGGAGGAGGGAGGAAGGGAGAGGGGAGGGAGGGAGGGAGGGAGACGAGAGAGAGAGAGAGAGAGAGAGAGAGGAGAGAGAGAGAGAGAGAGAGAGAGAGAGAGAGAGAGAGAGAGAGAGAGAGAGAGAGAGAGAGAGAGAGAGAGAGAAGAGAGAGAGAGAGAGAGAGAGAAGAGAGAAGAGAGAGAGAGAGGAGAGGAAGAGAAAAGAGAGAGAGAGAAGAGAGAGAGAGAGAGAGAGAAGAGAAGAGAACAGAGAGATAGAGAGAGGAGAGAGAAGAGGAGATAGAGAAGAGAGAAAGAGAGAGAGGAGAGAGAGAGTGTTAAGAATACGTTACACATGCTCATGATAACAACTGCAACACAAAAATATGCAAATTATAAATAACCCAAATAAAGAAAACGAGTAAAATGCAATAACTGAGAAGAGAGACGGCAAGAGGGTGACGACAAAATGCAGAAAGATTACTTCCAAGAAATAATTTAAAATAATAGATAATAATGACATGAAATGATAATAGTAATATAATATAATAATAATAAGTAATAATAATAACAATAACAATAATAACAATAATAACAAAACAAAAATAACATCGTCAGGAAGTTAACAACGCACCAAAAAAAAAAATAAACACGAGAGCGCAAACCAGACAAGAAAGGGAGACGAAAGAAAAGTGAGAGAGAGAGAGAGGAGAGAGAAGAGTGAGAGAGAGAGAGGAG
>NW_020872530.1:184685-187185 GCF_003789085.1 Penaeus vannamei
GAGATGGAAGAGGGAGAGGGAGAGGAGAGGAGAGGGAGGGATGAGAGAGAGAGAGAGAGAGAGAATGAGAAGGAGAGAGAGAGGAGAGAGAGGGAGAGGAGTGGAGAGAGGGAGAGGGGAGAGGTAGAGAGGTAGAGAGAGGAGAGAGAGAGAGAGAGAGAGAGAGGAGAGAGAGAGAGAGAGAGAGAGAGAGAGAGAGAGAGAGAGAGAGAGAGAGAGAGAGAGAGGAAGAGGTAGAGGTTGAGAGAGAGAGAGAGAGAGAGAGAGAGAGAGAGAGAGAGAGAGAGAGAGAGAGATCGGAACCAAATGGGTTTACTTAAAGTCCACTTGTTACTCAAAGCCACCCAGAGTTCACAGAACGACCAGCACAAAACCCGCCTTGGCCAGAGACGTAAGAACACCGTTCCTCCTTCTTTGGGGTCTTGCTGCTCCCCGAGCAGTCCCGTTCAACCGGCGCTGTTCTCTTTTGGCTTCAAGTAGTTTTCGCGCCGTGTTGTGGCAGCTTTAAAAGTGCTATTGATATTTCGTTGATGTCTAGCGTAATATTTTCAGTGCAGGAGTATTTACCTTGGCCTCCCGGCGCCGAGCCGAGAGTGTGAAAACGAAATCAGTTCATCAGCGTCGCAGGCAGTTAGTTATTCGCTGCAACGTCACTGGGGCGCCTTTGCCTTGGCGTGGCTCGTTCCCGCGACCTGAGGGGAGACGTCGCGTAAAAGATCCTGCTCAGGATATCCGACACGGTACAGCTTTGAGCTTGTGAACACTGAGCGGGTTATCATTATTATGCTGCTGCCGAACAAAACAAACGACGGAATCCGAAATGCCCAATGTTTTCTTAATGCTCATATTTGGAACTGAGTTGTAAATTTCGTTCACATTTGTTTGCTTAATCTATTGGCTTGTAGAATCTAAGATGAGTCTGCTACGCCAGCTCTAACTGCTCGGAATTTAAATTTGGAAGTAAATGTGGATGAACTCAAGCGGTTAAAAAAGATTCTGATTGGCATAGTCTTTTGAATTGCCGCGAAGCCGGCTATGGCCGCGCCGGGGATGGAAAGCAGCTGCTGAATATGCAATATTCTGGCTCAAGATTTCCATCAAACACCACCTCGGAGCAGCAGCATCGTGTAGGCTGCTACAGAGATGGCGCGAAGACTCCAAAGTGCGATGGGAGAGAACTCATCCTCGTTCAGGGAACCTGTTTTGCTTGAAGTGACGTCGCTCTCGAACGAGCCACCTTCATGGGGCTCGCGAGGAGACCACAGAACCTTGGACGCCAGAACACGCTTATGTGGAAGGAGCTGCATACCGAAAGCAATACCAGAGCAAAGGGAGAAAATGAGTAGAATGAAGAGAAAGAGGATAAGAGAAAAGGAAATATGATCTTCACGCGTCGCCCCGGTGAAGGGTCGCGCCGTCGGAGAATGACCTCCCTGCCTGGCGCGTCCGCGGAAACAAAACCAAGGAACAGTTTATCTGCCCGCATGAAGGGCGACTCTGAATGTCGCAGGGGCGGAACTACGAGACATCGTATTTGTATATTTGTAAAAATATGCATTTGTAAAAAAAAAAAAAAAAAAAAAAAAAAAAAAAGAAAAGAAGAAGAAGAAGAAAAAAAAGCCACCGAATATGAACCTGATTAGCAGCCTCAGAGAAAGATGTTCCTTGCCTTTCCAAAAGGACATTAGCCAGCACATTTCTTGGAAGAAAATTGATGCCGCCCCTTCAGCCATGGCGCCGAGGCCCTGGCGTCGCCGCCCCGCCGTCCATACACAGTCAGTGTCCGACTTGGCAGAAATGTTTTCCGCGCCTCGCAAACGCGGTCGCGCGCCAGACGCCATCGCTTTCAATTCGCTTGCATCAGCATTCATGAATATATCAGACTATTGCAACACCACATATCCATGTTAATTCAACATTTACCTTCAGCCGCTTGCTCACGCCGGTGTATATACACACACTATCGTTTTGAAATACCTTGGTGGAAGAAATTAACCTTTGCATAATGTTAAAACATGATACTACAAGACTATATTAACACACCATAAAAAAAATAACGACTAACCACCCGTAATGATTTACCCGACTGGAACTTCCGATGAAACCTGCTATGGTTTAATTAGACGAAATAAAGACGGAAAGAGAAAAGATGAACAGGAAATACTTCGATAAGCGTTGCCAAAATGAGTGACATTCGGCCTTATGAAATCCGCCGTCCGCGTTGAATTAACTGTGACGTTCTGCAGAGGTCATCCCAGGCGGCCGCGGGCGGGCCTGTGACGAGCGCCGGCGACCCGCGTCCGGGCGCCCGGAAAGGCATCGAAATATCGAGGTCTGTTTTCCTTTCCTCCTTTCCTGAACTCTCGACGTCTGAAACTATCCTCTCATTCTACGGCAAAATATTTTTTGTTATCGGAAGGCACGGTAAGGAGTCAGGCATTTCACAATTAATTTCTTTGATCAAATTTTGCAATACATATTTTCCCATGCAAGGAAACAC
>NW_020872530.1:200181-205181 GCF_003789085.1 Penaeus vannamei
GAGAGAGAGAAAGAAAGAAGAAGAGAGAGAGACGAGGAGAGAGAGAGAGAGAGAGAAGAGAGAGAGAGAGAGAGAGAGAGAGAGAGAGAGAGAGAGACAGGACAAAGAGAGAGAGGGACACAGACAGATAAATAGACAGAGAGACACAGACACAGAAAGAAGAGCCTGCGGGAAGGGCCGCCGAGAGAGAGAGAGAAGAGAGAGAGCGAGACCTTGTCCAAAGTTCACCTCCGGGGCTATCCTGAACTTTCTCTCCCTCTTTCTCTCTCTCTCTCTCTCTGTCTCTCCCCCTGTCCCACCGCCTCCCTCCCGCGGCGCTGCCCGACTACCACTCCCTCGTCCATCACATGAGAACAAGGAGGCCGTGAAAGGAAAAAAGAAAAAAGAAAAAACTTAATGGCTCTCCACCAGAACCTCAGAATAGGCTTATTAAAAGTCCATTAAAAACTTATTAAACCTTGAAAATGTAGGTCTATAGCCATCTTCTTTTAAGCAATGTATTTTAATTCATTTTGTTTTCGTGATCTAGTCTATTGTAAGTATGACCTAGATATGTATATTTATTATTAACGTTATTATTAGCATTGTTACTAGTACTACTTCGGTTACAGCTTTTCATATTACTATCATTACCATCAACGTTTGTTTTATTAGTATCCTTATCATTACAAGTACTGTTATCATTGTTATTACCATTTCTATTAACATAATAATAATGCTGATAATAATAATAATAATAGCCATTATCATCTTTATCAATATCGTCATTATACATCACATTTATATTATAATTATGATCATTATCAATATAATCATAACCAACAAAATGCAATCAAAATTATAATCATTATTACTGCTGCAGCACTTCTCGCCTGACTAATTAATCATTCTGGAACCTGTACCGCGTTGACCGGCTGTCTAATTAAAACGTTAATGAACAGTAACAAAGCAGAAAATACAAAATAAGCCAAGTGACGATGATGTTAATGGCGATAATGGTTAAATAATAATAACAACAGCAAGAATAGCAATAATAAGTGAGCCGTGTCTACCATGATAATGACCATAAAAACACAAGACAAGAATAATAGACTACTAATGCTATTAGTCTTAACGGCAAGGGTAAATCTGGAAATGCAAACCCACACTGTTTTTTGGGTGAATAGAATGATTTTCCAAAGGCTTTCGTCGTGTTTCGAACGAATCCAGCGCTCACTTCCTTTGCAAACGAAGCATAACTACGATATCGATCTCGATAGCTGGGGAGGGCATGGTTGGCCTACATATCTGGGAATTTCGAGAAATATCGGTAGAATACTAGGAAGCATAGTATATTAACACATTTCCGGGTTGTATAGGGGGCTGCGCCCCTTTAAACCCCCTTTCAGGGGCTGCCGCTCCCCCGCCTGGTCTAACACCTCCTGACACCTCGTTTCAGTTTCCTGGTCTGCAAAATCTTCCCCTCGTATGTTCCGGCAGGAGAGAGCCCAGACCCAGGAACAGTTTTAACCTCGTCTTACCTTCAGCCTTGACTCCCGACGGGCCAGGCTGCGGGCCACTGGGATCGTCGGGGTATTCCAGGTCGTTGTTGGCGGGAATTGCGATCGCTTACAGCAAAGTTACACTGCTTTTTTTGTTTTGTTTTTTGACCCCATTTCCATGCACCACAAACCTACTGGTGTCTTGTCATTTCTGCCATGACACGATGTTTTGCAGTCCGGGCATTGTACTTCCACTGGCAGTACACCGTGATGTAGATTGAGTAAGCTTGCTTCGTTACTTTGTTGATATTTCGCAGTGAAATCGAAATAATTTTTTCTCACAACCTACACATTGTCTAGCCATGATAAAACTAATTTGAATTTCAACGGCCTTCTCCTAGGCCCAGATTCTATTGTCACGTGATGATCTATTCCATATCTGATTGGTTCTATTGAGTGGCTATGTTCACGCACGAATCTAATTGGCTCATTTGATTCCCTCGCATACGTCATCCGCTACGAATCCGTCCGATTCCCCGTCGCTTTTAACGACTTTTTGTCATTTTGTCGCGGCGTTGGAGGCGCAAGGTTGCTTCGGCTCCTGGAAACCGTGGATTTCTACCCTCTATAACCGTTATTATCAGTTTGCGCAGAAAATGGTATAAAAGAAAACTATCATAGAATGATGTGTTCTCCCACATGGTAAGCTCAGATTCTTTAAATTAGCTGTGGGGTTGCATTTCCGATAATACCACGGCAAGACAGTGCTATCCTCCTCCTCCCAAGATAGCAATGGCGATGGTGTAGGCCTACGACAGCGAAACCCAAGTGCAGAGGCGTTCGCTGGCCGTTGCACCGCGCTTTAAAGGCCACGGCGAAGGAAGTCCAACCCGAGCCTTTCAATCTAGCTTATACCAGACCTAAGTAAACCATCTGAAGGGCCTTGCTTATTTACCTTCAGGGTTTACGTCATCTCATTCAATGGCTGGAGGAAGTGGCCGGCGTAGTTTTTTTCTTTTTCTCTTTCCCGTTGGTTTTATTTCTTACGGCTTGTCTCGTCGCGTCGCACCCTTTCGGACACGTGGATGAGCCTAATCCGCCGCTTGAAAAGGCGTTTATCCAGTACACCAGACGGTCGCCACTTCGTCCCGATGCGTGACTTCAAGCATAGGGATTTGTCTTTGGCGGATCCAGAGGACGTGAGGAAGGAAAAGGAACGATTCGTCATCCTTACAAGCTGAGAGATACAATACATACTTCTTCAAAGGATGTCAAAGAGTTTTTTTCTTGTCTTTTCTCTTCTCTTTTAATAACGTTCGACGCACAAAAGAGGAGGTGACGCCAAAGCATGCAACCGCTCTTCATTTGTGTCGCAGATTTTCCCGGATTTTGGCAACGGTCAAACTTGCTCAGCGTCTCCTGTCGCTCATTTGCTCGGCGTCGTCACCGCATTGAAATAAAAGCAAGATTTACCTTCCGTAACACAAACCAAAAACGGAAAAATAAAGCGGGGTAAAGCGGTCATCAAGAGCAGATGCAGAGCCACTTCACCCCGGCTGCCGGCGCCCCGACCGCCACTCCCACACGCCGGACCAAAAAGCCGCGTTAAACTGCGGCCCCGCAACGAATTCCAAAACAATCCCTTTCCTTTTCCGTCCGTCCAGATCCCCGCCGCCTGCCGCCCGACTGCAATGGGACACAACAGCCTTGCGCGTCGTGTTCCTCCCTCAACCCCAGACGTCGGCTTAACGGGGTCGCGCTGCGTGCGGGGGCCGAGAGCGCTACTTTTTATCCGTTTCTGCTCGAGACTTCAAGCACAAATTGCTACTCTTGGAAACAATCTTGCAGGGAGACGAGGCGCTCGCTTCGGCCGCATCGGAACGCGCCGCTTTTCGAGAATGTAAATGCAAATAACGGTTTGGGGGGAACGTAAAACGAGAGAAGCAAAAAGGGGGAAATCCACCGCTTCAAGCCCATCCACCCCTCCTCCACTTCCTTCATCTCCTCCAACTCAATCTCCAAATCCTCCTCCTCCTCCTCCTTCCACCTCCTCCTCTCCTCTTCTACTCGCTCCTACCCCCCTCCTCCTCCCCCACCTCCTCCTCTGCCTCACCTCTCCCTCTCCTTCCTACCCAAAACGTCTGTGAAGAGTTGCTCAAGTCGACATATTTTCTCCCTCTCTCCATCCGTCTCCTTCACGCTCCTTCTCTGTAATCGTTTCAACCGCCGTTCTCGTTTTTTTCCCTCTTAGCTCTTGCATTCTTTCTTACTTCGACCGTATCCTTTCTTTTCCCCTCCCTCCCTCCTCCTCCTTTTCCCTCCCTTCCTCCCTTCTTCTTTCCCTCCCTCCTTTCCTCCATTCCTTCCCCTCTTCCCCCTCCTCTCCCTCCTCCCGTTCCCTCCTTTCCTCCTTCCCTCCCCTACCCTCCCCCTCTCTTCTCCGCCTGGCTTCACACCCTCTCTCTTGCCCTTAACTCTCGACATTCCCTTCCTTCATTTGCATGCTTGTCTCCTTTCCTCTTCCCTTCTTTCTTTCCTTCTTCCTCCCAGTTTCCTTCTCTCCTTCTATCCCCCTTCTCCCTTTTACTCTTCTCTTCCCTCCCCTTGCATGCTTGTCCCTTCCTCTTCTTCTTTCCCTTCTTCCCTCCTCCTTCTCTCCCTTATCCCTCTTTCCCTTTATTCTTCTCTTCCCTCCTTCCTGTTTCTCAGAATCACCCCCCACTCTCTCCCCTTTCCCTTCGTCTAATTCCTCTCCCCCTTTCCCTTCGTCTATCCACTATCATCGTCCCCCTGTTCTTCCTCCTCTCCGCTTTACCATCGTCTATCCTTTGCCCATTTCCCTTTCCTCCACCCATTTCCCCCTTTTTCCCCTTTTCCTTCTCCCCTTCCCCTCCCCCTCCACCCTTTCCTCCCCTCTCCCTTTTCTTCTCCTTCCCCTTTCTCTCTACCTCTTTCCTTTCCCCTTCCCCCTCCTCCCCCTCTCCCTTCTCCCCCTTTCCCCCTCCTTTTCCTCTCCCTTCTCCCCTTCCCCCTCCCCCTCCCTTCCCCTTCCCCCCCCCCCTCCCTTCCTCTTCCTCCCCCCTTCCCTTCCTCCCCCCTTCCCCCCTTCCTCCACCCCTTTCCCCCTCCCCCTTTCCGCCCGGCCAGATGAAGCGAGGGGTCAGACAATGGGGCTTCAACATGCTAATGAAGCCCCAATAGCCCCGGCAAGCATCCGTCACGTCCGCTGGCTACTAATCTGCTACGTAGTCGGGGAGTCAGGCCGCCGCCGCCGCCGCTACACGCCCTCGCTCGCTCCGGGGGAAGGGGGGAAGGGAGTGAGGGGGTAAAGGGGAAGGGGGGAGGAAGGGGAAGGCAGGGAGAGAAGAGCGAGAGGGAAGGGAGGAGGGAGGAAGGAAGGAGGAGGAGAAGAGAGAGAGAGAGAGAGAGAGAGAGAGAGAGAGAGAGAGAGAGAGAGAGAGAGAGAGCGAGAGAGAGAGAGAGAGAGAGAGGAGAGAGAGAGAGAGAGAGAGAGAGAGA
>NW_020872530.1:220181-227992 GCF_003789085.1 Penaeus vannamei
TTTTCATTTTGACCATGTATTTGGTATATTGGAAGAGGGAAATAGATATTATATAACGTTTTTTTTCTTGATCTCTTTCTCGCAAAGGAATTTTCATTTAATTCTGCATCTCTGTCTAAATGCTGTAGGATTTATTGCCAAGTTCACATGGTCGAGTATCCCTTGTTACTCCAAGATTGTGTTAATTCATTTCTAAAAAAAAAGGAAAAAAAGGAAATCATGGCTTTCATATCTGAAGTTCAGCTCAGTCCCACACGAACATTCCTCGAGTCATTTTCTTAAAAAAAGAAAGAAAAGAAAAAAAAAACGAAAAAGAGAGAGAGAAAAAAAACACATATCTTACAAGATTAAATTGATATTCGTGATTTTTCTGTCGTTATCTGCTTTCATAAGATTACAGGGGACAGTTGCGAAGTATAACAATGCTGTAGTATTAATAGCTGTAATATAGTGATACTGTAATTAAACAATTAAGCTAATGGAAAAGAGAGGAATAAGGCGACAATAAAGTTTGAAATTAGAAATTCTATTATCATATCGGAAGGACATCACTTTCAAATGCACGATAACAGTGACGATAATAATAATAATAATGATAATAACAATTAAATGATGACGATGGTGATGATGATGATGATGGTGATGATGATAATCATGATGATGATAGTAATAATAGTAATCATAATAATGATGATGAAGGTGACGAGGATGATAATAGTAGTAATAATATCAATAATAAAGATGATGACGATAATAATGATGATAGTAATAGTGATAATGATACTTACAATGATGGTAATAATATAGATAATAATGATAATAATAACGATAATGATAATAATAATAAAAATAACAGCAATACAAATAAGAATTACAATAATGATAACGATGATAATAACAGTCATTACTATTTTCATCATTATCATTATGACCAACAATCGGACGAGGAACAGTCGCAGCCTCAGATAGACGATAAACAGTAGATAAATAATAATGATGATAAAAAAGAGAAAAGGTGGATAAGCAGTAGATAGGTAATGATAATAGAAAAAAAATATGTAGATAAAGAGTAGATAAGTAATGATAACAATAAAGAAAGACAAAAGATAGATAAGGAATGATGAAAACAAAAGGTTAAAAAGAGGTAGACAATTAATGATAATAATAAGAAAGAAATCATATATAAACAGTAGATAAGTAATAATGATAATAAAAAATATAAACAGTAGATAAATAATGATGATAGTGAAAAGATAGATAAACACTAGATGAGTAATGATAATGAAAAAGATAGATAAATAGTAGATAAGTAATAATAATAAAAAAGACAAACAGTAGATAAATAATTACAATAAAAACACAAAAGGTAGGTAAGCAGTAGATAAATCACAAGCATAATAAGAAAACAAAACGTATATAATCATTAGATAAATGATAATGATAACAATAATAAAAGAAGACAAAAGGCTGACAAGTAGAAGATGAAGATACTGATAAGAGAAAGCCAAAAGGGTTCCAAGCAGTAGATAAGTAATGGCAATAATAAAAAAAGGTAGATAAATCGATAAATAATACATGAAGAGAAAAAAAAATTGGATCCGTCCAGCGGTTCGATAGACAGTAGACGAAAGGAAAAAAAAAGTGATCCCAGAGCCATTATTGAAGAGAAAGCGAGCAGCCTCCGCCGGGGCGTCCGGGGTCGCGCCTCCTGCAGCAGCTTCTCACGGGAACCAACCTGCGGCTTGCGACAGTCATCGTCGGGCCGACCCGCTTGCTCGGTCGCTTGCTTTGTGGCTTGCTCGGCTTGCGCTTGATCGGCTTGCTTTGTGGCTTGCTGCTTGGGTGGCTTGCTTGGGTGGCTTGCTTTGGCTTGATCTAGCTTGCTCTGTGGCTTGCTTTGGCTTGCTCGGGCTTGATCGGTGGCTTGCTCTGGCTTGATCTAGCTTGCTCCGTGGCTTGCACTAGCTTGCTCGGTGGCTTGCTTTGGCTTGTTCGGTGTCTTGCTCTGGCTTGATCGTTCGCTTGCTTTGGCTTGATCGGTGGCTTGCTTTGGCTTGATCGCTTGCTTTGGCTTGCTGGCTTGCTTTGGCTTGATCTAGGCTTGGCTTGATTGCAGCTTGAGCTTTCGCTTACTTGGCTTTGCTCGTTCGCAGTGGCTTGCTCTGGCTTGATCGGTGGCTTGCTTTGGCTTGATCTAGCTTGCTCGGTGGCTTGCTCTGGCTTGCTCGTTCGCTTTCTTTGTGGCTTGCTCGGGCTTGATCGGTGGCTTGCTTTGTCTTGTGTCATCTTGGTCATCTTTTTTTCTTCATATTTTGATTTTGATTTTTCTTTTGTTTGATTTTATCTATAATCTTTTATGTGGATAAGAAAGAATTATATATACACTCATTTATTTGTCTATCTATTTATCTATTCATTTGATATGGATAGAGAGAGGCGAATAGGAGGATAGAAGGATGGAAATGGATGAGAAATGGAAGATAGGAGGATAGGGAGGATGGAAGAGAGGATATGAGAATAGAGGAAGAGAAAGGGGGATAAGAATGTTGAAAAAGAAAATACAAAGATTGGAAATAAATAAAATGAAGAAAAGAGAAGAAAGGGAATATAGGAATATGGGGAAAATATGATAGGAAGGCTTGAAATTTGGTGAATAGGGAGAAAAACAATTACAGATGTATGGACTGAAAAGCGAAGGGAAGAAAAATAGATAAAACATAACAGAAGGTAAAGAGAAACAAAAGGAACGAAGATAATATATATTTTTGCAGAAGAACCAAGGAAAAAATTATGGAAAACAAATAAATAATCAAAGCGATTAAGACAACCAGATTTCATTTCACAGATTTTTACTTCAACAGATTTTTTTCTGAAAACGGTATGTCAAATCATAAATCGAAGGCGTAAGCAGGCGACGTGAAGAGAGAAAAGCATCAATGAAATAGTAAAAAAAAAGATTCAGTAAAACTGATAATGAAAAATAGAGATTGGCAGAGAGAAAAATACTAAGAGAGAGAGAGAGAGAGAGAGAGAGAGAGAGAGAGAGAGAGAGAGAGAGAGAGAGAGAGAGAGAGAGAGAGAGAGAGAGAGAGAGAGAGAGAGAGAGAGAGAGAGAGAGAGAGAGAGAGAGAGAGAGAGAGAGAGAGAGAGAGAGAGAGAGAGAGAGAGAGAGAGAGAGAGAGAGAGAGAGAAGAGAGAGATTTAGAGAGAGAGGAGAGAGAGAGAGAGAGAGAGAGAGAGAGAGAGAGAGAGAGAGAGAGAGAAGAGAGAGAGAGAGAGAGAGAGAGAGAGAGAGAGAGGGAGAGAGAGAGAGAGAGGAGAGAGAGAGAGAGAGAGAGAGAGAGAGAGAGAGAGAGAGAGAGAGAGAGAGAGAGAGAGAGAGAGAGAGAGAGAGAGAGAGAGAGAGAGAGAGAGAGAGAGAGAGAGAGAAAGAGACAGAAACAGAGAGACAGGCAGGCAGGCAAAAAAGACAGATAGACAGAGGATGGGAAAGATAAGAAACTTAAAGTAAGGCCTGAAACAAAATAATTATTTCGAATAGGAGTTGAAAAAAAAAAACAAGAGGAAAACAAAAAAATAGAAAGAAGAGAAGTGATAAAATGAAAGATAAAGAGAGAGAAAAAAGACAAGAAAATGAGGAGGATGAGAAGGAGTAGAGAAATGATGATGAAGGAGAGAAGAAGACAAGAAAAGGCTGATAATTAAGGGAGGGGTGAATATAAAGAGGCATGGGAGGATAGATAGATAAATAGAGGCAGCTAGAGAGAGAGAAAAGAGAAGAGAGGAAGAAAGAGAGAGAGAAGAGAGAGAAAGAGAGAGAGAAGGGGGGGGAGACACAGAAAAAAGGGGTGGTGGACACAACACACACACACACGCAAACGCACGCACACGCACATAGAAAGCAGGATGGAAGGCAGAGAATAAGAGAGAAGGGAATACTAAGGCAGACGAATTTATGAGAAAGAGAAAAAGATGTTAAGATCTGATGGAATAAGACAGAGAAGAAGAAAAAGAAGCAGACAAGGAGAATGCATGAGGGGGAGAAAGAAAGTAGGAGAGGAGAGAGAGAGAAAGAGTAAAAATACATGAGGGGGAGAAAGAAAGTAGGAGAGGAGAGAGAGAGAAAGAGTAAAAATACATGAGGGGGAGAAAGAAAGCAGGAGAGGAGAGAGAGAGAAAGAGTAAAATACACGAGGGGGAAAAAGAAAGTAGTAGAGGAGAGGAAAAAGACTAAAATGTGGAGGGATGGAAGGAGGGAGAAAAGATAGAGGGATACAAAGATATAAAGAGCAGATATGGATAAAAGTGAGAGATAACCAAAGGAGGAATAGAGAGAGAAAGAGAGATAGATAGTTAAATTAGTAGATAGATAGATAGATATTTATAGAGAGGAAAGGTAGATAAATAAATAAGTAGATAGATAGAGAGAGAGAGATTGCGAGAGAGAGAGAGAGAGAGAGAGAGAGAGAGAGAGAGAGAGAGAGAGAGAGAGAGAGAGAGAGAGAGAGAGAGAGAGAGAGAGGAGAGAGAGAGAGAGAGAGAGAGAGAGAGAGAGAGAGAGAGAGAGAGGAGAGAGAGAGAGAGAGAGAAGAGAAGAGGAGAAAGATAGATAGATAAATAGTAGATAGAAGATAGATAGATAGATAGACAGAGAGAGAGAGAGAGAGAGAGAGGAAAGATAGATAGATAAATAAGTAGATAGAGAGAGAGAGAGAGAGGGAGACATATTGCGAGAGAGAAAGAGAGAGAGAGAGGAGAGATAGATAGATAAATAAGTAGATAGATAGATAGAGAGAGAGGAAAGATAGATAGATGAATAAGTAGATAGAGAGAGAGAGAGAGATAAATAAGTAGATAGATAGATAGATAGATAGAGAGAGAGAGAGAGAGAGAGAGAGAGAGAGAGAGAGAGAGAGAGAGAGAGAGAGAGAGAGAGAGAGAGAGAGAGAGAGAGAGAGAGAGAGAGAGAGAGAGAGAGAGAGAGAGAAGAGAGAGAGAGAGAGAGAGAGAGAGGAGAGAGAGAGAGAGAGAGAAGAGAGAGAGAGAGAGAGAGAGAGAGAGAGAGAGAGAGAGAGAGAGAGAGAGAGAGAGAGAGAAGAGAGAGAGAAGAGAGAGAAGAGAGAGAGAGAAAGAAAGGCAGAGAGAGATATAGCCAAATAAGTAGATAGATAGATAAATAGCTAGATAGAGATAGAGATAGAGAGAGCGAGAGCGAGAGCGCGAGAGAGGGAGAGAGGCGAGCACCGGGGCCGCACAGAAGCTACATCCTTGACCCTAGGCGAGGCTGGTCACGTGACCGCTCCGCCATGACTCGCCCGCTCCCGTCCGTAATTTTCATCGCCAGAAAATTACATTTATTGGTCTGCTTTGTCCTGTTATGCGCTCCGCCGCCGCTACGACATGATTGTGAGGGTGATGATTGCGATGATGGTGATGATTGTGATGATGATGATTGCGATGGTGATGATTATGATGATGATGATTGCGATAATGGTGATGATTGTGATGGTGATGATGATTGCGATAATGGTGATGATTGTGATAATGATGATGATTGTGATGGTGATGATTGCGATAATGGTGGTGATTGTGATGATGATGATTGCGATAATGGTGATGATTGTGATGATGATGATTGCGATAACGGTGATGATTGTGATGGTGATGATTGCGATAATGGTGATGATTGTGATGATGATGATGATAATGGTGATGATTATGATGGTGATGATTGCGATGATGGTGATGATTGTGATGGTGATGATTGCGATAATGGTGGTGATTGTGATGGTGATGATTGCGATAATGGTGGTGATTGTGATGATGATGATTGCGATCATGGTGATGATTGTGATGATGATTGCGTTAATGGTGATGATTGTGATGATGATTGCGATAATGATGATAATACTAGTGACGACAATGATGATGGTTCTGGTCATGATGATGATTACCAATCATGATGATTATTGAGATACTGATGATAATAATTTTGATAACGATGATAATGGTACTAATCATGATACCTGGTTGGTATCATCCATTACAATAATGGTGATGATGATTAACAATCATAATGATATTCATAATAACAGTTATGATGATAAGAGCAGTAGGACAAGAACTGTTACTAAATTACTGTTACTAAAAAGTACAATAACAACAACAACCATAATTACCATAATAATGATAATGGTAATGATGATAACTTCAACAACAATAATAGTAGCAATAATAATGATAATGAGGACGATAATAACTATAATAATGATGGTGCTAGCAATAATGATAATATCAATGATAATAATTTTGATAATAATAACAGTAATTATGATAATGATGGCCTTAACAATGCTAATAATGATGATAATATCAAAGAATTAATAATGATATTGATGATAATTATGATGATAATAATGATAACGATACTGATAACAAAAATAACAATGATAATGAACAATAGCAATAATCATAGTAATGGTAATAGTTTTAATAATCATAGTAATGATAATAACAATGATAATAATGATAATAATAATAAAAATGGTGATAATAATAATGATGATAATAATAATAATAATGGTGATAATAATAATGATGATAATAATAATGGTGATAGTAATGATAATAACAATGATGATGACAACAACAACAACAAAAATAATGATAATAACAACCAGAAGCACTCAGAGAGCGCATACCTCCGCCAGGGCAACAGGACAATGATAATCCCATCGCAGTGCCAACGGTGATAACAGCTGATACAATTAATTAAAAGAATCCTGGATCCGGTTATGATAATTAATATTTAATGGCATCTAAGTCGGGCTGAGACGCGCACCTATGGTAAATATTTCATAGAAACATGTTCATTACTTCTTTTCTTGAGTTATCCTGCTAACAAATAAACAAACTAACAAACACAAAACCTCCTTGGTGGAGGTAACAATAATAATAATGAGGAGGAGGAGGATAACAATAGTAGAGATGACAATAACAATAATTGATAATAATAGTAATAATAATGATAGTGATGTTAATAATGATAATAGTAATGATAATAATGATAATAATAAAATGATAATGATGATAATAATATCACTGATGTAACAAAAATATTCACACAAAAGATTACATTAACCCGTGACGCCCGTGTTTCGTCATCTCGCAATGCCAATGAATCCTTGGGAAAAATCCTGGATTCGGATTATTTAATACTGATAATTATACTAATAATATTAATGATGATGATAATAATAATATTAATGATAATAATAATAATATTAATGATATCAACAAGAACAACTATAACAAAAACGACGACGACAACAACTATAACGATAATGTGTCTGCTTTTCATGAAAATTAATGTAATGATAACGGTAGAGAAAAAAAATATTACCTGATTCAACGCAAAATATCTTGGCAACATGGCGTCGAGGAGTAATGGACAGCAATTCAACGCAGTCATCCGATATTCATAGCTTTAGTTAGAAAATTTAATGACGAGAAATAATTCGCCAGGATGAACAGATATCCCTCAGGTTTTAAGAATGAGAAATGCTGTCTGAGGATTAAGGATGAGAAACATTACAGAGGACACGGGACAGACACACACACACAGACGGACACGGACAGACACACACACACAGACGGACACGGACAGACACACACACACAGACGGACAATGACACACACACACACAGACGGACACGGACAGACACACACACAGACGGACAAATGACACAACCACGGCACACAGACGGACAGGACAGACACACAACACAACAGACGGGACCCGGACAGACCAC
>NW_020872530.1:228092-248092 GCF_003789085.1 Penaeus vannamei
CGTGTAGAAGGCTAGGACGGGGGCAGCCTCTGGCGAGGAAAGGACTGGGTGGCGGGGGGAGGGGGTGTGAGGGACATACGTCCGTTGCTTTGTGGACACATGGAGGTGGGTGGGGTGGGGGTGGAGTGGGGGGTGGTGGGGGTGGGTGAGAGTAGGAGGCGAGGGAGGGAATAGGGCCTGGAGGGGATTATTGGGCGTGGAGGGATTTGGGAGTTGGTTTAGGTTGCACGCCCACGGTGACGTCTTTCTCTCTCCTCTCTCTCTCTCTCTCTCTCTCTCCGTCTCATCTCTCTTCTCTCTCTCTCTCTCTCTCTCTCTCTCCTCTCTCTCTCTCTCTCTCTCTCTCTCTCTCTCTCTCTCTCTCTCTCTCCTCTCTCTCTCTCCATCTCTCTCTTCTCTCTCACACTCACACACACACACACTCGCACACACACATACACAATCACCACCACATGCATGTGTGTGTGTGTGTGTGTGTGTGTGTGTGTGTGTGTGTGTGTGTGTGTGTGTGTGTGTGTGTGTGTGTGTGTGTGTGTGTGTGTGTGTGTGTGTGTGTGTGTGTGTGTGTGTGTGTGTGTGTGTGTAAAATCATGTCCCTCTAAAACCTGAAAACATGTAATAACAACGGCAATAGATAAACAAACAATAAGACAAACACACAAACACACGAGGAAGATAAAAGCGCTTTTAAAAACAGGATTTTTTTTTCTTCTTTTTTTTAACAAAGGGAAATTTCTTTTGATACAACAATAAACCGATATGAACCGGCTTCTTTCATCGGGAAGAGAGGAAGAGACTAATCACAGAATAAAGATGAGATTGCATAAAAAAAAAAAAAAAAACAATGACAATGCATGAGGTTTGGAATCCCACCCTGGGTTAGGATTAAGTACAGGGTTGTGATAATAACTTGGGGGTTCACTGGCTTGTGGGTTATAATAACTTGTGGGTATAATAATCTGTGGGTTATAATAACTTGTGGGTTTTGACTTGTGGATTAACACTTTGTGGGTTTTAAAACTTGTGGGTTATGATTTGTGGTTTATAACACTTTGTGGGTTTTAATAACGTGGGTTACAGCAACTTGTGGATTATAACAATTTGTGGATTATAATAAATTATGGTTTATGATAAGTTGTGGGTTATAATATATCGTGGGTTCAGTGACTTGTGGATCTTAAAAATGTGTGGGTTATTGACTGGTGGATTATAATAACTTGTGGGTTAGTTACTTGTAAATTATGACAAGTTGTGGATTAACTTGTAGGTTTTGTGGCTTGTGGATCATAATAACCCGTATGCTTTAATAACTCGCTCTAAATTGCCATAACCTTTATCTAAATTGATCCATCATCTATGGTAATTATAAGCTTTGTACACTCGTAATAGATAAATAGATAATGAATAATGATAATTAATGAGAAATAAATGAATAGATAAGTCACAATAAGGGAATTGTGCGCCCGTAATAGATAAATAGATAATGAATAACGATAGATAAATGAAATGGTAATGAATAAATTATAATCAATGAGAAATAGATGAATAGATAAATCACAATAAGGGAATTAAGGAAGAAAGATGGAAATGAAAAAAAATAAAAACAGAATCGCAAGGGAAAAAAATAGCGTCATTGGTAATTAAATTAATTTTTTAAAGATGGAATACGGCTCTGAATGATTTAAAATACGGGTTGAAACATGTTGAAATCAGCCAAGATCATTTGGTAATTAAATAAGATAGTAATTAATTGAATAATTAAATAGAATAATTAGATAATAGAGTAATTAAATAAATAGAGTAATTAAATAGAGATATTTGGTAATTAAATGGAGTTTCAGCTCACGCGAGATAGCCAAGCAGAACGTGTGTAGAAATTACCGAGAAAAGATACTTGAGGGAGAAATAGATACCCGGTAAAAAAAAAAAAAAAAAAAAAAAAAAAAAAAAAAAAAAAAAAAACATGTAAAATTGAATATACCAGGAAAAAATATATACTGTGAAATTAAAGATACCCCGTAAAAAATAGATACCCGGTTAAAAAAATACCCTTGGAAAAAAAATATCCATGAAAACATACCTTAGAAAATAATACCCAGGAAAAAAACAGAAAAAAACTATACTTTCGGGAAGAAATAGATACCCGGTAAAAAAAAAAAAAAAATACCCTGGAAAATTAAAGATACCCTGGGAATAATACCCGGAAAATATCATGGAAATTATAGATACCCTGGGAAAAATATATACCAGGAAAAAATATCCTGGAAAATTATAGATACCCTGGGTGAAAAAATAGATACCAGGAAAAAAATACCCTGGTAAATTAGAGAAAGACTGGGAAAAAGGTACCCGGAAAAAAATATGCTGGAAAATTAGATACCCTGGGAAAAAATAGATACCCGGAAAAAACTATTCTGGGAAATTAAAGATACCCTGGGAAAAATAGATACCAGGTTTTTAAAAAATACCCTGGGAAATTTAAGGATACCCTGGGAAAAATAGATACCAGGTTTTAAAAAAATTCCCTGGGAAATTTAAAGATACGCTGGGAAAAAATAGATATCCAGGAAAAAAATATCTGAGAAAAAATACCAGGAAAAAACGGAAATAAATTATACTTTGGGGAAGAAATAGATACCAGGCCAAAAAGAAAAAAAATTACCCTGGGAAATTAAAGATACCCTGGGAAAAATAGATATCCAGGCAAAAATATCTGAGAAAAAAATACCCGGGAAAAAAAACAGAAAAAATATATACTTTGGGGAAGAAATAGATACCTGGGAAAATACCCTGGAAATTTAAGGATACCCTGGGAAAATAGATATCCAGGCAAAAATACCTGAGAAAAAAATACCTTTAAAAAACGGAAATAAATTGATACCTGGGAAAAAATAGATACCCGGTAAAAAATAAAATAAAATAAAATAAATAAATAAAAAAAACGGAAAAAACACCCTGGAAAATTTAGGACACCCTGGGAAGAAATAGATACCCGGGAAAAAATATCCGGGGGAAACGGAAAAAAATATTACCCTGGAAAAAGACACACGGAAAACATACCTGGAAAATCAAGATACCCGGGAAAAAATACCCAAGAAAAATACCCGGAAAAAAATAAAAATACATGGGAAAAAAAAATACCCGGGAAAAAATACAGGAAAAAACGGGAAAATAATAACCTCGGGAAAAAAGATACTCGGAAAAAACGAAAATAGATACCCGGGAAAAATACCAAGACAAAAAATCACTACAAAGAGGCGTTACAAACAAGTCTATCAAGACCGATGAAAGGAAATGACGCGCTCAGCTGCACACTCCCGGCGTCGCTCATCTCCGAGAGTTTTCGCACTGCAGCCGAATATCGCCCTAACGAACCATCGACGAGCCCTGGTAGTAACGATTTACGAATAAAAACAGATAAGTCTGTAGCCCCTTCTAGTCTTCCTCGTGTACAGGTATTTACGAAGAGAAAAGAGGTAAGTTCGTAGCCCCTTCTAGTCGTCTAATAGATAACTCATGTCCGGGTACAGCGATTTACAAAAAGAAATGAGGTAAGTCCGTAGCCCCTTCTAAGTTCGTAGTCCCTTCTAGTCCTCCAGTAGGCTAGGTCGTGCCCGGTTACAGCGATTTCCGAAAAGAAAGGAATAAATCCGTAGTCCCTTTTAGTCCCAGCAGATAAACTAGTGCCCAGTTAGAAGGATTTCCGAAAAGAAGAGTTAAGTCCGTAGCCCCTTTTTGTCTTCCAATAGATAACTCGTGTGCGGGTAAAACGATTTACGAAAAGAAAAGAAGTAAGTCCGTAGCCCCTTCTATGTCCGCAGACCCTTCTAGTCTTCCAGTAGGCTAGGTCGTGCCCGGTTACAGCGATTTCCGAAAAGAAAGGAATAAATCTAGTCCTAGTTTTCCTTCACAACAATTTACGAAAAGAAAAGAGTTAAGTCCGTACCCCTTCCACTCCTCCAGTAGATAACTCGTGTCGGGTTCAACAATTTACGAAAAGAAAAGAGTTAAGTCCGTAACCCCTTCTAGTCTTCCAGTAGATAACTCATGTCCCGGTACAACGATTTACGAAAAGAGTTAAGTCCGTAACCCTTTCTAGTCTTCCAGTAGATAACTCATGTCCTGGTACAACGATTTACGAAAAGAGTTAAGTCCGTAGTCCCTCCTAGTCTTCCAGTAGGCTAGGTCGTGCCTGGATCGGCGGAAGGAGCTGCGTTTATCTCGGCAGTGTCAGAGCGGAGAGTGTGATAACAGGGCGGGCGTGGGTGATTTGTTGCGCTGTTGGCCTCGCCGGGCGGCTGGTGATGGGCGGTTGAAGTTTGTTCTTGTTTTTGTTTTTAATCTTTTGCGAGGACGAAGGATGGTGTTTTTTCGTGAATGAGTGCAAGGGCTGATGCATGTTAAATTCGAAGAAATTAAACGTCCGTCTTCTGTCGGAATTTAAGAACATCTGTAAGGTGAGTGGTAAGTATGAAGTATTTAAATACAAATCCACAGCATTCAATCCACACACACAACACATTTTCTCAACGTTACCATTCAATCAGCGACTAAAGACACGAACATTCCCCCCACACCTTCGAAGACCCACTCTTTTACGTCCTAGCGAGAGATCGACGGGAACAAAATCAATATAAACATTCACCGTTACTTCTTCGAGATCACTGGCTTCTCACCCGCAGGCTCTCGCTGTGACCACGACGCTCGGGCCTCTCGGATGTCGCCAGAACCGCGATTGCGTCATGTGTTTATTCCTGGATGGGGAATACCGGCTCGGGTTTATGGGTGTTCTGAGGGAACGGGTCAAGGGGAAGGGACGAGGCGAGAGGGGAAGGGACGTGAGGAAGGGAGGGAGAGGGAGGTAGAGAAGAGATGGAGAAGGGGGTGAAGAGGAGAGGGAGAGGGAGGTGAAGAAGAAAGGGAGAGGGAGGTAGAGAAAAGAGGGAGAAGGGGGTGAAGAGGGGAGGGAGAGGGAGAATTTCGTGAAGAGGGGAGGGAGAGGGAGGTAGAGAAGAGAAGGAGAATTGGGTGAAGAGGGGAGGTAGAGAAGAGAAGGAGAGGTGAAGAGGGGAGTAGAGAAGAGGGGAGAGGGAGGGAGAGGGAGATGAAGAAAGAGGGAGAATTGGGTGAAGAGGGAGGGAGAGGGAGAAGGGAAGGGGAGGGAGAGGATGAGGTAACAGGTAGTGGAAAGGCAGAGGAAAGAATAGGGAAAGGATGAAGTGAGGGGGAGGGACGTAAAGAAGGGAGGGAGAGGGAGGTGAAAAAGAGCGGGAGAAGGGGTGAAGAGGGGAGGGAGAAGGAAAGATGAGGTAACAGGTAGTGGAACGGCAGAGGAAAGAGTAGGGGAAGGGAAGAGGTGAGAGGGGGAGGAACGTGAAGAAGGGGTGGAGAGGGAAGTGAAGGGAGGGAGAGGGAGAGGGTGAAATGACAGGTGGTGGAAAGGCAGAGGAGAGATTAGAGACGAAGTTAGGAGAAGAGACGACTTGAAAGGAAGAGGATGAAGCTAATGGAGAGGTGATGGAAAAGGAAGAGGTAACAGCCGATGAAGATGCAGAGGAGAGGGAGAGGGAAAGAGAGAGGTGAGGGAGGGAGAAGAAGGGAGAGTGTGAAAATGGTAGAAATATGAAGAAAAAGAAAGAGGTAATTGGTAATAAAGTAGCAGAAAGGCGAGAGAAAGAGACTAGGGAAATTTCACTCAGCACCCAGGTTGCCTAAAATATGTGGAAATAAGTAAACAAATAAACAAACAGACTGAAGAATGTGTTGTATAAACTGTATACAAATTTAGTAAATAGATACAAAAAGAGTACAAAAAATGGAGTAGAAGGAAAATTAGTATCACACAGGAAATAACTTTTTTTTCTGTGAAATACATGAACATGATAACAATAGATGTTACTCACAGGCAATACCTACACCAATAATTACAATATCTAGAACAAGATTTCTCCTCCCTTTGTGCTATCTGTAGAACACGTAAATTACATTCTCCCTAGAGCTGAGTACTAGAAAGACACGCCAGACGCTGGTACGCAGGCTTTGGTTAATATAAATAGCACCAAGAGTCAGGACGACGAGCAGAGACCTACCGCAAGCCGTGGACTGCGGTTGCGAGCGAGACAAGGTCGACCTGCCTGCGACTTGAAGCACGTGAGGTGCGGCGTGTGCTTGGATCCGCTCCTCTGGCTGCCACCCTGTTTATAGCTTCTTGGTCTGCTCTGTTTATCCTCCCTTGTTCTAGCTTATTTTTTATGTTTATCTGTTTGTTTGATTGTCTGCCTGTCTATCTGACTGTCTGTCGGTCTCTCTGTCTGTCTGTCTGTCTGCCTCTCTCTCTCTCTCTCTCTCTCTCTCTCTCTCTCTTCACTCCCTGTCTCTTTTCTTCTTCCCTGTCTGTCTGCTCCTTCTCTCCTTTCCCTCTCCTCTTCTCTCCTTTCCCTACCTCCCTGCTTCTCTCCTCCCCCCTTTCTTCCCTCCTTCTCTCTCTCTCCCTCCCTCTGCTTTCTCTCCCTCCTTCCTCCTTCTCTCCCTCCTCCCTCTTATCTTTCTCCCTCCTCCTCCTCCCTCTCTCCTCCTCTCCCTCCTCTCTCCTCTCCCTCCTCTCCCTCCCTCTCTCTTCCCTCCTCTTTCCCCTCCCTCTCTCCTCCCTCCCACGCTCCCTCTCTCTCTCATAAAATAATCCCCCAGTTTGCAGACGCAGGGAATCCAGGTCACATAACGATGCCTGCGGGCGACGTCCAACAATAAATGCATTAACTGCGGTTACGTTTAGAGTTTAATGCTATTCTGTGGGGGGTTGAATAGTGTTGACAATGGCGTGGGTTTTCAAGGCAAGTATAAAGAAGGACTTTTGTGGGGGATCTGATTGTATCTGTAGGGATAGCCCGATTTTCTTTGTTATATGTGTATTTTGTTGACTTATTGTTTTTTTCTTTCCTTCTGTAGCTCTTTACTCGATAGTCTCTCTGAATGGATGGAATAACCCTAACGATGAAGAGAGATCTGGGAGTTATTAGGCACTGATGAATGCCCGTAAACATGTGTTGTGGCGTAGCTCTATCTCTCTCTCTATCTATCTATTTATCTCTCTCTCTCTCTCTCCTCTCTCTCTTCTCTCTCTCTCTCTTCTCTCTCCTCTCTCTCTCTCTCTCTCTCACTCAACTCACTTACTCGCTCACTCACTCACTCACTCACTCTCTCTATCTATCTATCTCTTCCCCTCTCGCTTTGTGTGTCTGTGTGTCTGTGTATATGTGTGTAAATGTATCACCAATTGTGTCTCTCTGTTTGTGTGCGTGTGTGGGATGCGTCTCATCACACATCAGCATAAACCCTAATTCCTTCCCGGAGACCACAGACGATGTCGATCTTCGAGCCGGGCGCTAGGGTCGCCGTCCGACTGCCATTTCCATCGCCAGCCTCGGGAATGTGAAGTGTGGAGCATTTTCATCTCGCGAAGAGGGAAGGGGGAAGGAAGAGGCACATACGACCTCGTTTTAGGGCGTGACCAGGGTTCTAAAAGGGGGCAGAAGGCGGGTTGAAAACAGGAAAACGGGAAAAACAGATGTTCTTTTCTTTTCGTAAAGATGTGGTTGGTTGCTTGCTTGCTTTTTCTGTATCTATTTTTTTTATCTATTTATTATTATTTTTATTTATTTATTTTTGATTGTCCGTCACATGCCCCAAGGATTGTGCCATAGAATAGTTTGGGGCAAATAATCAGTGCTACTTGAAAAAAATACATTAGAAAATATAGTAATAATGATGATAATAATAGGGTTAGTGATGATGATGGTAATAATGATGATAATAATGATATGATGATGATGATGATAATGATGATAATGACAATAGTAATGATATAATGATAATGATGAATAATAGTAATGATAATGATAATAATAATGACAATAGTAATGATAATGATAATAATAATGACAATAGTAATGATGATGATAATAATAATGACAATAGTAATGATAATGATAAAATTAATGAATAGTAATGAATGATAAATAATGACAATAGTAATGATAATGATAAAAATAATGATCATTATAGATAATGACAATTGAAAACAATGATATGTATTAGGAAGAATATTGATAACGAGAATGATTATATGATAATAATTGTGATAATGATGATAACAATAATAGTGATAATATTGATAATAATAATAATGATAATGATTATCATGATAATAATGATAACATCTGTTTTCTTCTTCTTCTTCTTTTCTTCTCTTCCTCTTCTTCTTCCTTTTCTTTTTTCCTTCATTTTGTTCTTCTTTTACTTCTTCTTTTTCTTGTTCTTGTTCTTTTTCTTCATCCTCTTCTTTCCATCTTTCTTTCATTCTTTCTCTATTTCTTAGAAGAGGGGAAATATAAACAATGTAACAAAAGGGAAATATGAAACAAAACAATGACTAATACATTAACCATTCATAATAAAGCCATTCGTGTCACGTTCGTTACTGGTGAAAAGAAAAGAAAAGAAAGAAGAAAAAGAAAAAAAAATAGAAAAAGAGGAGAAGAAAAAGAAAGAAATATTAATAAAGGGGAAAAGAAAAAAGAAGAAAAAAAGAAGAGAAAGCAGAAAAGGGAGAAAGAAGAAAAAAAGAAAAAAAAAAAGAAAAAAAGAAAGAAAGAAAGAGAAAAGAGGAGAAGAAAAACATGAAAAAAGAAAAGAATTAATATAAAGGGGAAAAGAAAAAAGAAAAAAAAAAAAACAGAAAGAAAAAAAAGAAAGCAGAAAAAAAGAACGAAAGGGAAGAAAGAAGAAAAGAAATAAAACAATAAAAAAAAAACATAATATCCAAGGCCGCAGATCAGCCGCGCGTGAGCCACCTGCGCCCCCCCCCCCCGCACGTCGCCGTCTGTGGCAACGACGCAACTTGGCGACATTAAACCCGCTGACGCATTCCCGAAACGCGCTTCCGGTGTTCAGAAGCCACGGCCGCTGCCAGCGCTGTCGCCGTCCTCATCGTCATTGTCGTTGTTGTCGCTGTCGTCGTCACTATCATCATCATTACTATCGTTATTATCATCACCATCATTATATCATTATCATCACTATTTCATCATCACCATCACATCATATCATCTCATCATCCCCATCATCATCATTATATCACTATCATTCATCATCATCACATATCATCATCATCATCACCATCATCTTCCTCACCTCACTAATATCACCATCGCCGTCATCACCCTCGAAATCATCACCAATATCACCATATTTCACACCACACCATCACTCCACTCCCCACCATCCCCACCCACATCCCCACCACCACCCCACCATAAGACCCACCATCCCCACCTCACCACCACACCATAAGACCACCATCCCCCCTCGCACCACACCACCATCACCCTCACCATCCCCACCCTCCACCACCATAAGACCCACCATCCCCACCCTCACACCATAAGACCACCATCCACCTCCACCACCACCACCATCACCTCACCATCCACCCTCCACCACCATAAGACCCACCATCCCCACACACCTCCACCACCGCACCATAAGACCCACCATCCACCCACCACCACCATACCAGACCCACCATCCCCACCCTCCACCACAATCACCTCACCATCCCCACCTCCACCACCATAAGACCCACCCACCCTCCACACCACCCATAACCCTCACCATCCCCACCCAGACCCACCCCACCCTCACCACCACCACCATAAGACCACCACCCACCCACCACCACCATAAGACCCACCATCCCACCCACCAACACCACCCATCCCACCCTCCACACCACACCCATCCCACCCTCCACCACCATAAGACCCACCATCCACCACACCATCCACCATCCGCCACCCTCCACCCACCACCATACACCACCATAAGACCCACCATCCCCACCCACCACACCATTTAAGACCCACCATCCCACCCACCGCCACCACCACGAAACTTCCAAACCCTCAATTCTGAAAATGCTACAACAACGAACTTTGAACATCCAATAACACAGAACAACCCTCGTATAAAAACACAAGCGAGGATGTTGAACAGCAAAGTTTACCACATAATATCGTATAACTTTCGCAGAACAGAAATCCCCCTTTAGGCTTCCGTCAGTTAAGGGAGAACGGGGAGGTGTGAGATTGCACGAGTTGAAATCTTATATCAAGCAATTGTTGTGCATTTTGATCTGTGGGGTTTTGGAAGCGCCACGGTTGGAATTCGACAATTTTTGTTTATAGGGAATGGAATTTTTTATTATTGTTATTTGTATTATTGTTATTGTGATTATCATTATTAATATTTTTACCATCATTATTAATGTTATTATTGTTATTATCGTTATTATTATTATTATTATTATTATTATTATTATTATATTATTATTATTATTATTATTATTATTATTATTATCATTATTATTATCATTATTATTATAATTATTATTATTATCATTATAATTATTATTACTACTACTACTATGTTGTTATTATTATTATTATTATTATTATTATTATTATTATTATTATTATTATTATTATTATTATTATTATTATTATTATTATTATTATTATTATTGTGATCATTACCATTATTATTGTTATCATTGTTGTTGTTTTCTTGTTATCATTATTATCATTGTTATCATCATTATCACCATTATTATTATCATTAAGTATAATGATTATAATAATGATAATGATAATACAAATAATAATGATGTTGATGCTGATAATAATGATGGTAATAGGGATAATGATAACAATCATGATGATGATGATGGTGATAATAATAGTGATAAAGAAGATAATTATAATATTGACAATTATAATGATAGTGATGAATGGTGATAATGTTAATGATAATGATAATAATGACGAAAATAATAATGATGATACTGGTAATAATAATAATGATAGTGGTAATAATAATAGTAATAATAATGATAATAATAATAAGGATAATGATAATAATAACAATAAGGATAATAATAATAATAATAATAATAATAATAATAATAATAATAATAATAATAATAATATAATAATAATAATGATAATGATAATGATAACAATAAGAATAACAATGCTAATAATAAAAATGATGATAATGATGATAATTATATTGATAATAATGATGATGAAAATAATGCTAATAGTAACAACAGCAGCAATCATAAAAATAATGATATTAGTAACAATAATAATGATAATGATAATAATAGTAAAGATGCTAATCATAATTATTGTCATCATTACAATAATGATAAGAATAATGATAATTATTTTGATAATGATAAAGATTATAATAATGACAATGATAACTATGATCATAATGATAACAATTGCATTGGTGCTCCTTCTCCCATTCTTCCTCCTCCCCCTCGTCTTCCTCCTAATTTTTCTCTTTCCTCTTCTCCCTCCTCCTCCTTTTCCTCCTCCTCCTCCTCTCCTTCTTCCTCCTAACTTTCCTCTTTCTCCTCTTCTCCCTCCCTCCTCCTCCTCCCTTCTTCTGCTCCCCTCGTCTTCCTCCTAATTTTCTCCTCTCTTACTCGTTTTCTACCTCTTCCTTTTCCTCCTCCTCTTTCTCCTCTTCTCCTCCTCCTCCTCTTCCTCTTCATTCTCCTCTTCCTCCTCCTCCCCTTCTTCCTCATCCTCCTCTCCTCCTCCTCCTCTCCTCCTCCACTTTCTCCTCTTCTCCCTCTTCTTCCCCTTTTCCTCCTCTCTTTCTCCTCTTCCTCCTCTTCCTCCCTTCTTCCTGCTCCCCCTCGTCTTCCTCCTAATTTTCCTCTTTCTCTTACTCCTTTTCTCCCTCCCCTCTCTCTCTCTTTCGCCTCCTCCTCATCTTCTTCTTCCTCCTCCCCCTCGTTTTCCTCGTAATTTCCTCTCTCTTTCTCCTTTCTCCCTCCTCCTCTCCTCCTCCTCCTCCTCCTTCTCCCCTTCTTCCTCCTCCCCTCGTTTTTCCTCGTAATTTCCCTCCTCCTCTTTCTTTTCCTGAATCCCAAGTTCCCTCAAGTGCCTCTTCTTGACCGGGCCTCTTGCGTCCATTTCCTCTTCGGCTGACATGGAGTTTAATTGATTTGCTGATTGAATTAATGTCCTCACATGTCTTTTTTCCTTATCTTTTATCTATATTTTATTTCTTTATCTTTTATTTTTATTATATTTTTTCTTTATTTTTCTATTCTTATCTATGTTGTTGTTTTTTTTTTCTTTTTGGGGGGGGTTCTAACATTCGATAAGGAGGAGGAGGAGGTAAAGAAGAAGAGGAAGAAGAAGGAGAAAAAGGAGAAGAAGAAGAAAAAGGAGGAGGAGGAGGAGGAGGGGGAGGGGGGAGAAGAAGGAGAAGAAGAAGAAGAAGAAGAAGAAGAAGAAGAAGAAGAAGAAGAAGAAAGAAGGAGAAGAAGAAGAAGAGAGAACAAAAAGAAGAAGAAAGAAGAAGGAGCAGAAGAAAAAAAAAGAAGAAGAAAAGGAGAAGATGATGATTGAAAGAAGAACAAGAAGAAGACGGAGAAGATGTATCGATTAATGCAACAACCTCAGTCCTTCTATGTTCTATTCTCTTCATTCTCTTTTCCTTGACTTCGCAATTTCCTCGAAGTGCTGATCAAAGGTCAGCATGAAAGGCTAAAGGGAACGAAGGAAGAGAGGAGGCGAGAGAGAGAGGGGGGAGGAGAGAGAGGGAGGGTGGAAGGAGGGAGAGAGAGAGAGAGAGAGGGAGGGAGGGGGGAGGGAGGGAGAGAGAAGAGAGAGAGAGAGAGAGAGAGAGAGAGAGAGAGAGAGAGAGGAGAGAGGGAGGGGAGGGAGGGAGGGAGGGAGAGAGAGAGAGAGAGAGATTGGGGGCGGTGAGAGATAGATAGAGAGAGAAAGAATGAAAAAGAGAGTATCAAAAACTATACAATACAAATACGTCCCATCTCAATAATAATAAAAAAAAAACCTTTTGAATCTTTATCTTAACCACTCGGCTCTAAATACTCGCACTGATCATATATTTGGATTCTTAAAACTCCATTTTTAATTGAAATTTGCGGCTTTTAATTCCACATTATCATTTCTTTCCCTCAAGAGCGACTTAGCCAATCGGAAGACAGAGCCCGGGGGGCGAGGGTGAGTTGCCAGTTTGTCCATTCCTGAAACTGAATGCTGTATAAATGCCAGAATTACGATAAGTGATAGAAATTGGACGGATTATAAACGACAGAAATTCGGTAAATGATAGAAAATAAACGGATTATAAATGATAGAAATTCGATAAATCATAGAAATTGGACGGATTATAAACGATTCGAAATACGGTAAATGATTGAAGTTAGACAGATGACAAACGATAGAACACGAGGGAAAAAAAACAAAAACAAAGCTAGAAATATATTCAAAATGGCGATTATTCCCTCCATCCCGAGGCGATCCAAAGCGCTCTATTCGACCTTATTTCAACATCAGACTAAGCCTAACAGGAGAAATCTTCGTCTATAATCGTCTAGAATTCCTTATTTAATTCTTCTCCCTTCTCCTCCTCCTCCTCCTCCTCCTCCTCCTCCCTTCGTCTTCCTTCATAATTTTTCTCCTTCTCTTTCTCCTCCTTCAACCCTCTCCTCCTCCTCCTCCTCTCTCCTCCCTTCTTCCTCTCCCCTCCTCCGAATTTCCTCCTCCTTTTCCTTTCTCCTCTTCTCCTCATCATCTTCCTTCTTCCTCCTCCCTTCGTCGTCCTCCTATTTTCCTCTCCTCTTTCTCCTCTTCCTCGTCCTCCTCCTCTTCTCCTCTCCTCTCTTCTCTCCTCCTTCCTCCTAATTTTCTCTCCTCTTTTTCTTCTCTCCTCTTCCTCCTCCTCGCCTTCTTCCTCCTCCCCTAAGAAAGATGGGAGAAAGTAAATTAAAAAAAGATAATAAGAGGAAGAAAATAGAAAACAATTAAAGATAATGATTAGTTAACAAAAAAGATAAAAATTATGATGACGATAATAACATTAATGCTAATGATGATAACGATAATAGTGCCATTCAGTGGAGTACTTTTTCATATATCGTTTGAGGTACAGTTTTATTTCCATAATGATGATGATTGTAAAAGCAATAACAGATAATAATGATCATGGTAATAATAATGGTAATGATGATTATGATGATAATGATGATGATGATGATGATGAAGGATGAGGATGAGGATGAGGATGAGGATAATAATAATGATGATAATAATAATGATAATGATAAAATTGATAATAATCATAATCATAATAATGATAACAATAATATGCATAATGAGAACAATAGTCATAGTAACTGAAATGATATAATACTAATGATAACGCCAACAGCAACAGTAGTAATACTAATAATGATAAGGATTATAATGATAATGAAATGATGAGGATGAAGATAATTTTCACCATTAGTATCATTATTGTCATTATTGTTTTACTTATTATCATTTTTATTATCATTATCATTATTATTATTATTATCATAATTATTATCATCATTATCATTATTGATATCATTGTAATTATTATCATTATTATTATTAATAATATTATTATCGTTATTATTATTATCATGATTATTATTATTATTTTCACTATAATCTGTATCGTCATTATTATCATCATTATCATCATTATCACTTCCATCATTATCATTATTGTTATTATTATCATTATCATTATTATCATCATCATTCTTATTGTCATTACCATTATCATCATTGAAATCATTATCGCTATAATGATATTAATAATAATAGTAATCATGGTAATGACAGTAATAATAAGGATAATAACAGTAATAATTACCATTATTATTGTTATCTTTATTAGTATGCTCATTATTATTACTATTACTCGTATCATTGATTAATTATATTATCATTATCATCGTCACCATCATCATTGTTATTATATATTATTATAGTTATTATCAATATTATTATTATTTTCATTGTCATTATTATTGTTATTATCATTATCATCATTGTTATAATCGTTATTATTATTATTATTATTATTATTATTATTATTATTATTATTATTATTATTATTATTGTTATTATTATTATTATTATCAGTAGTAGTAGTAGTAGCAGAAGTAGCAGTAGTAGTAGTACTATTATCATTACCATTAAAATTGTTGTTATCATTATCAGTATTATCTTGATAATTGTTATTATTACTATTTTCATTACCTTTGTCATCATTATGATCATTATTATCAGTATTATCCTTATCGTTATTACTACCATTACCATCATTATTCCTATTATTATTTTGGCTGTTATCATTATCATTTTCATCATCATCATTATCATTGCCATCTTTATTATTACTACTATTACCATCATTATTTATATTATTATTTTGGATGTTATCATTATTTTCATCATCATCATCATCACCATTATCACCATTATCACCATTATCACCATTATTGATATCTGCATTTCCCTTGCTGTCCTAATCACCATTATTGTTGCTGCGATTATTATTGATATTGATTTCCCTTTCATCTTTTCTTGACATAAGGATTAGCATTAATGGTATTGTTCTCGTTCTTGTTATTTCTGTTTTTACGCTTATGAGAACAAGGAAGAGAATGAAAGTAGGAGAGAGAGAGAGAGAGAGAGAGAGAGAGAGAGAGAGAGAGAGAGAGAGAGAGAGAGAGAGAGAGAGAGAGAGAGAGAGAGAGAGAGAGAAGAGAGAGAGAGAGAAAGTGAATGAAAAGGTGTAAGAGAGATAGAGAGAGAGAGAGAGAGAGAGAGAGAGAGAGGAGAGAGAGAGAGAGAGAGAGAGAGAGAGAGAGAGAAGAGAGAGAGAGAGAGAGAAAGAGAAAGAGAAAGGGAAGAGAGAGAGAGAGAGGAGAGAGAGAGGAGAGAGAGAGAGAGAGAGAGAGAGAGAGAGAGAGAGAGAGAGAGAGAGAGAGAAGAGAAGAGAAAGTGAATGAAAGGTGTAGAGAGAGAGAGAGAGAGAGAGAGAGAGAGAGAGGAGAGAGAGAGAGAGAGAGAGAGAGAGAGAGAGAAAGAGAAAGAGAAAGAGAAAGAGAAAGAGAAGAGAAAGAGAAAGAGAAAGAAAGAGAAAGAGAAAGTGAATGAAAGGTGTAAGAAAGAGAGAGAGAGAGATGTATGCATGTATGAGTGCGTAAGGGACGCTCGACTTCTGGATGCCTTCATTTGCACAAGAGGGAAGTAATCTCAATGAAGCTAATATAAATATGATTTCCTGAGCTATTCTTAGCATAGGTTGAAAGGCCGCGTAGTCTGAAAATACACACACACAGACACACCACACGACACACACACACACACACACACACACACACACACACACACACACACACACACACACACACACACACACACACGCACACAACCACACATACACACACCCAACACACACACACAACACATACCCCCCACACACACACACACACACCCCCCCCCACACAACACCCAACACACACAACCATACACCCCACTCCCCCACCCACCCACACACACACACATACAACCCCCCCCGCCCCACCACACACACCCACACACACACACACACGACGGCAGATGAACAAACAAGACGAGATAGTATTTCCTCGGTGAAATGAGTGCGAGAGCGCGGGACAACGGCCGCCTTGTGACCTCTGCAGCTGACACGCCCTCCAGTGCCTTCGGGAGGAGGAGGGGCGGGGGTGGAGGGGGAAGGGAGGGAGGGGGGAGGGTTGGGGGGAAAGGGAGGATGGAGGGGCAGAGGGTGGGTGGAAGGGAGGGAGGGTGGAGGAGGTTGGTGGAGGGAGGGTTGATAGTGGATGGTGGTGGGGGGAGGAGAGGGAAGGTGGAGGAGGGGGGGAAGAGGAAAGGGAGGGTGGTGGAGGGAGGAAGGGATGGAAGGGAGGGATGGTGGGGGGGAGGGAAGGGTTGGAGGGGAGGGTGGAGGAGGAGGGAAGGGGAAGAAGGAAGGTGGAAGGGAGGGGGTGGGAAGGTGGGAGGGTAGAGGGAAGGGGATGGAGGGTGGAAGGGAAGGGGAAGAAGAAGGGGATGGAGGGGTGGGGGTGGAAGGGGATGAGGAGGTAGATGGAAGAGGAGAAGAAAGAGAAGAGACAGAGGTAGAGGGGGATGAGAAGAGAGAAGCAGAAAAAGAAGGAGGAAAGGGGATGAGAAGACAGAAAAGGTGGGAAGGATAAAAAGTGGAATTGGGGGAGGAGGAGGAGGAGGGGAAAGGGGAATAGGAGAACGCAAGGGAGGCGGAAGTTATGAAGGAGGAGGAAAAAGAGGACCGGAAAGTGAATAAATAATAAGTGGCAGACAAAGAAGAAGATTAAGGAAGAAGTGAGGAAATAAAAAGTGAATGAGAAATACGAGGAGAGAGAAGATAACGTCAACGAGGAGGAGGTACGGAAGGTGGACAGAGAAGAAGATGAGAAGAAGAGAAACAAAGAAGGAAGAGAAAAGAAGAAAAAAAAGAATGAATAATAAGACACAGGGGTGCACGGTTACTCAACCATTTAGTCACACTCCTAAGCTGTACCTTAACAGACAAGAAGTAACAGAAAAAGGATTCATTGCACATCCTAGGGGTTACTTTTGATAGGAAGTTATCGTTCAGCAGCCACGTCAAACCCTTAGCAGTAAATACCTGAAGGAGACTGTCGGTGCTGCGAAGAGTGAAAGAAATCGTCGGTCAGAACGCACTCCCGTAAGTAAGTAAGTAAGGTCACCGATGGAAGTTGACCCTCTCACCCGGGGAGGAGCACCAGAATCTCATCTCAGGTCACTCGACGCCATCCGGAGGAGAGCGGAGGAAATCGTCTGCGGACAGAACGAAGGGCGCCTCGGCAGTCTCCAGCGCCGCAGAGAAGTCGCCGGTCTTACTGTGTCTTTAAGGCGACCATGAAGTAACGCATGGACTCCGCCCAGCCGTTTTCTCTCTCTAGTCTCTCTCTTTCTCTTTCTCTTTCTCTCTCTCTCTCTCTCTCTCTCTCTCTCTCTCTCTCTCTCTCTCTCTCTCTCTCTCTCTCTCTCTCTCTCTCTCTCTCTCTCTCTCTCTCTCTTCTTTCTCTCTCTCTCTTTCTCTTTCTCTCTATCTATCTTCTATCTTCTCTCTCTCTCTCTCTCTTCTCTCTCTCTCTCTCTCTCTCTAATCTTCTCTCTCATTGTACGATTTTTTTGCCCCTACCTTCCCCCCCCTCTCTCCGTTCACCTGCCCTAAGCTCCTTTTACCTTCTTATTCCTTCCTTCCTCCTCCTTCTTCTTCTTCAAGGCGAAGCAAAGGCAGCACCTACACGGACTCCGAGCGCAGCCTTCCGTTCCCCTTCGTCACCAGAGCTGCCGAAGCCTCTGGACAGCAGGGACAGGTCAGCAGAGCCTCAACCTCACACTGAAATAGATACGATACGATACGAAGTAAAGGAATAGATGAATCAACAACCATATATATATAGAGAGAGAGAGTGTGTGTGTGGGTGTGTATGTGTAAATATATGAATGGTAGAGAGATAGAGAGATAGGTCAAATGTTTAGCTAATATGTATCTTATCTCATGAAGGTCTTAAAATAGACATTGTGTAAAAGCTTTTTTTTTTTGAGTTAATGATACGTTTAAGTAAAAAGAAAAAAAAGGGAAGAGGAAGGAGCAAGAGGGAAAGAAAGGACCAGGAAAAGGATAATAAATGAAAGAAGAGAAAGGGGAAGGAAGATATAACGAAGAGAAAAATGAAGAGAAGGAGAAGGAAAGAGAAGAGGGGAGTTAGAAGGACGAGAAGAAAATGAAGAATAATGAATCAAAGCAGAAGGAAACGGAAATAAATCATTGTGGATAAAGAACAGGTGAAAGAGAAAGTGGAAGAAAAAGAAAATAAGGAGATTAACTCGGGCTAGAGAAAAACAAAGCGAGAAAGAAATAAAGTGAAATGAAGTGCTGTTACAAAGAGGGAGAGAGAGGAAGGGCAATAAAGCACGTAAAGGGAAAGAGATAAAAAAATACATATATACAAAACAAAAAAAAGAAAAGAAAAAAATATAGAAAAAAGAAAGAGAGAAAAAAAAAGAAATATCAATATAACTCCACCCCTCCCCTTTCACTCTTTACATGACGCCACCTGGAAAAAAATAGAAATAAAAATGGAAAAAAAAGAAAAGCAACCTGACCTGACCCAAGAGTGCGCATGACCAAGCCCCGAGGAACAGCGGGGCGAGAACACGATCCTCGAACGGGTGGGAAGGGAGAGAGGGGAATAGGGAGAGGGAAGGACAGGGGAAAAGGGGAGAGGGAGAAAAAAAGGATGAAAGGGGAGACGGTAGGACGGTGGGGGGGGAGAAATGGGGGAAAAGGGAGAAGGAGAGGAGAGAAGAAGAGGGGGGAAAAAGGAAAAGGGAGAGAGGGGTAAAGAAGATGGAAGAGAGGAGGGTAATAGGTAGGAGAGGGGAAAGGGGAAACGAAGGGAAAAGGGAGAGCGAGAAAGGGGAAGTGGAAAGGGAGAGAAGGAAAGATGGGAAAATGAGAAGTGAAGGGCGGGAGAGAGGGGAAATTGGAGAGAGAGGGGGGGGGGAAGGGAGAGGTAGAGGAGAGGAGAAGAGAGGGAACGAGAGGAAAGAGGGGAAATGGAAAGAAACAGGGAAGGAGAAAGAAGAGAGACGCTAATAGGTAGGAAGATGGAAGAGAGAGAGAGGGAAAAGGGGAAAATAGAAGGGAAGAGGAAGGAAGGGAAAAAAGGTCGAGAAGGAAAAAAAGTAAAAAGGGAGATATGAAGACGAAAGGGAAGAAGAGAAATAACAATAACAGAAGAGGAATAACAAAACTGAAGGATGAGAGAAAAAAAGAGGGAAAAGAGGAGAAGAACCAAATGATGGGAAAGGGAAAGGGAAAGAAGAAAAAATGAAGGAGAGAAATTGCGAAAAAATGAAGGAGAGAAATAGAGAAAAAAGAAAAAAAGGAGAGAAATAGAGAAAAAAGAAAAAGAAAGAGAGAAATAGAGAAAAAAGAAAATGAGGAGAAATAGAGAAAAAATAAGGAGAGAA
>NW_020872530.1:253092-255592 GCF_003789085.1 Penaeus vannamei
CTCCACTACTTCCTACCCTTCCACTTTCTCCACCATTCCTTCCGCTTCCTCTTCCTTTTCTATTCCCCCGTCAACTTTCTCCACTTTCACTTTCTCCACCATTCCTTCCACTTCTTTTTTTCTGTTCCTCCACCAACTCCTCCACTTCCACTTCCTCCACCACCTCCTATCCTTCCACTTTCTCCACCATTCCTTCCACTTCTTCCTTTTCTATTCCCCCACCACCTCTTACACTTCCTACTACCTCCTACCCTTCCACTTTCTCCACCATTCCTACCACTTCCTCTTCCTTTTCTATTCCCCCGCCAACTCCTCTACTTACACTTCCTCCACCACCTCCTACCCTTCCACTTTCTCCACCTTTCCTTCCACTTCTTCTTGTTCTATCTCCCCACCCCCTCCTCCACTTTCACTTCCTCCACCACCTCCTACCCTTCCACTTCTCCACCATTTCTTCCACTTCTTCTTTATCTATTCCTCCACTTCCACTTCCCCCACCGCCTCCTACCCTTCCACTTTCTCCACCATTTCTTCCACTTCTTTTTCTATTCCCCACCCCCTCCCACTTCCTCTCCCTCACCCCTCCTCCACTTCCTCCTCCTCCTCCTTCTTTCTCTCTAACTTCTGCGCGCTGCCTCCTCGCCCTTTCCGCACTGGCACTTGTCCGAGGTCATGGCTCCTCAACGAATACCAAATGGCACTCCGGAGTCTGTTAACTTCCAACGTCCTGTTGTGTGGCACTGTGTGGCATAACGTTACTTTGTCTTGCGTTACGTTGCCTAGTAATATAACACGTCTTGGGGTGTGCGGTGTGTTCTGGCGTGTTGTATGTTGCCGTCTACGTTGTCCTTCGTAGTGCCACGGCGTCTGGCACTGTGCCTTGCGCTGATTTTTCTGCCTGACGGATTAATGTGGTTTGTTGTTATGGTTGATTGCATGATGTTGTTTTGAAATCTGGTTTTGAAATCTGGTTTAAAAGCTTGAAATTCTCTGGGAACCATACGTATACAGGACACACACAAATACACATCAGCAAGTGAATTACAGTATTGCGAATGCTGAATCAAATGCTGCACACATATAATTTCTACAAAACAGCATTTGTACGAGATATTTATTATTATTATTATCATTATTATTTTTATTATTATTATTATTATTATTATTATTATTATTATTATTATTATTATTATTATTATTATTATTATTATTATTATAATTATTATTATTATTACTGAGATGAGGATCGAAAAAAGAACACTCATTTGCATGATCGAATCGAGGAATCGAATAAAGTCTACGGTATTCGCACTCCATATTTGCGCGAATCGGGTTTGTATATAGATTGTATTGGCAGGTTAGTGCAGCTTGCAATTTCGATGAAACTAAGTGGAAACATAGATATGAAGAATATAAGCGAACACTTGTACATTTTTGTATATCAGAATGTCATATGTCACAACCTTTCAGACCATAACATGTGTTACGCAACGCAATCTATTTCATATCATCTGATGTCTTAGAAGATGTATCTATGTTGTAGTATGCAGTATGTCGGTGGTAGAGAAGCAGGTAAAAATCTCATTCTTTTTTTCTTTTAACTGATATAACACAGATCATAATAAATTCATAACCCCAATTTTTCAATCTAGTGCTATTCTATAGTGCATGTATTAAATGTATCAAAGCTTGCTCATGTCCGTGCAATTAAGCAGGTGGCTAAATAAGGTATCAAAAAAAACATATATATATATATATATATATATATATATATATAATATATATATATATTATATATTAATTCACGTAAATGAATGCAATTTGATAAATGAGACATTGTGTACGTAAATGTTTCGTCGCTCAGTTTCCGATCTGAAAATTGTTTCGAAATGCCTTATAGCGTCTCGTTACCAAATGTTTCGAAGCTTCACTCATACGAACGATCAATTCAAGTGTCATTCGATGGTCATTTATTTTCAAAAAGGAAAATATGGAAGTCAATGAAAAACTCTAGATTAGATAAAAAAACATCCATTCCCTCATCGAAAAGAACCAGAAAACGCGGGTTTAAGAAGGATTCACCCGATAATTATCAAGAAATGTAACTGAGTAGCTTAATATCTCTTCAAGAAGGGCTTAAAAAGGGATAAAGGCTTCATCTCCCACTAACGAAGTAAGCCGCAAAACTTATCCTTTTTTGATCAACTTTTTAGGAAAGTAACAAAACGCGCGGCTAATTTTATGAAAATGAAGTATCAAGAGAGAGAGAGAGACAGACATTAAGCTGCTTCTCGAGGACAACAGACTGCTGTGACCAAACAAATATTTGATGAAATATTTGCACGTTTGTTATACAGACAGGATTTCGGCATCATTGTGAGTCGGTCTCGAACGCAGTTGCATCCAAGTCTGCTGATTAATGGAGTCTTAATCACTTCGGTGGATAACTTGAAGCTCTTAGGTGTAACCTTTGATTCAAAGCTTACATTTGAATTGCATA
>NW_020872530.1:278092-282518 GCF_003789085.1 Penaeus vannamei
TATGGCCTCTCCGCTTGAACTTTTGCATTTTTTAAACGTGTTTCAAATGCGCTGGTAAAGATCAAACCCTAAAATAAATGTTTTGTTCTTGCTCCACCTTGATTTTATTATTGACTTCCGTTGGGCAAACCTGGATTTTTTCTCTCTTTAAAATAAACCAACAATCCCAGTCACAAACCACCAAATATAACAACAATTATCATCAAATACGAATAATAAACAAACATAAATGACTAAAACCATCGACCATATAAAAGAACGACAGCCATAACAACCCGACCCCGAAATCCACCCAAAATTAACCCATTCCCTTTTCCCCTTTCCTTTCAGGAGCAAGATGGTGGTTCAGTACATAGGAAACAGCTTGATGCAGACGATACCGGAATTGGTTAATAAGAGACTCACTGACTGGTTCACACTCAGCCGCCCGCACGTCGACTTCACGTTCACCGAGGTAAGTCGAGTGGGCGTGAGAGGAAGGGGAAGGAGGGAGATGGGAGAGGAAGGGAATAAAGAGGGTATGGAGGAAAGTGTGAAGAAAGAAGGAAGGAAGGGAAAAAAGAGGGTATGGAGGAAAACGTGTGAAGGAATGAAAAAAGGAGATGGGAGAGGGAGGAAAGAAAGGGTATGTAGAAAAGTAAAGGGAGAAGGAGAAATGAGAGAGAAGGGAATAAAGAGGGTATGGAGGAAAAATTGCGAAGGAAAGAAGAAAGGAAGACGGAAGGAAGGGAATAAGAAGGTAAGAAAAAGGGAGAAGCAAGGAGAAGGAAAGGAAGGGAATAAAGAGGGTATGTAGGAAGGTGTGAAGGAAAGAGGAAGGAGAGGGAGAGGAAGGGAATAAAGAGGGTATGGAGGAAAAGTGCGAAGGAAAGGGAGAGGAAGAGAATAAGAAGGATGGATAGGAAAATTGCAAAGGAAAGAAGGGAGAGGGAGAGCATAAAGGAGGTATATAGGAAAAGTGCGAAGGAAAGAAGGGAGAGAGAGGGAATGAAGGAGGTATATTGAAAAAGTGCGAAGGAAAGAAGGGAGAGGGATAGAAAAGAGGCATAAGGACAAGTGAAGGAAGAAGGAAAGGAAAAAAGAAGGGAACATGAGGATGAATATGAAAAATGCGAAGGAAGAAGGAGAAAGAGAAACAGAGACTAGATGGATAGAGGGAGGAGGAATGCAGAACGGAAGGGGGAGGGATAAGAAGTGAAAAAGAGAATAAAGGGACGAAGGAAAGGAGAAATAAAATTCAGTAAGGGGAGACAGAGAGCTGAAACAAAGGGAAAAGAGGAGAGAACAGAATGGAAGAGGAAGCGAACGTGGCAGAGGAGGAAAAAAATGAAAGAGAGGAGGGAAAAGAACAAGAAAAAGAAAATGGGGAATGGGAAAGGGGAGCAAGGAAAAGAAGGAAATGGAGAAAGGAACAAAAAAAGGCAAATGGTGGAGGAGGAGAGGGAATAGAGAATTGAGAAGGGAGAAAAGACGAAAGATAGGACAAGGATGAATGGGTAATGTAGGAGGGAGAGATAAGAGGAAAGGGGGAATAAAGGGCAAGTGATAGAGGAAGGAAAGAATGAGGAAAAAGGAGACGAGCGGTAAAATAAAATGAAGAGGGGGAAGTACATGAGAGAACAGGGAAGGAAGAGGAGAATGAATAAGAAAGAGAGAGAAAGAGAAAGACCGACAAACAATCAGAGACAGAAAGAGAGAGAGAGAGAGAGAGAGAGTGAAAGAAGAGCGAGAGAGAGAGAGAGAGAGAGAGAGAGAGAGAGAGAGAGAGAGAGAGAGAGAGAGAGAGAGAGAGAGACTGATAGACAAATAAAATTTTTTGCTATTGGTACTGACATTGATGCTGTCATTGTTGTCATAAATACCATTGCTATCACAAATGCTATTGCTATTACTATTAACAATATTGTTATCTTTATCATTAATAGATAGAGAGACGGATACACACACACACACACACACATAGACAGGTAGACACCAAGGAACATTTAAAAAAAGGAGAGTAGTATATTAATGAAAGGATACAAAGAAGAATGAGAAATTAAAGAAGAAATAACATAATTAAAAAGTTTCTGAAAGAAAATGAGAGCGAAAGAGAGGAAAATTAAACGAAATCGCAAAGTGCCCAAGAAAAGTTAATGAAAGTGCTGATTTGAATATGAACTTCTGATCATATCATAAACTTTGCTTATTTTGCGTTGAATTCCACGAAAATTTGGTTTGAAAATTTCCCAAAGATTAATTTCAAAACTAGAAAAGTTTATAGCGAAGACCGCGGGGTACCTCAAAGACACGCTAATGCACACGCGCCGCACGCACACACACAGACAACTCACACACACGCACTCACACACACACTCACACAACACACACACACACACAACACACACACACACACACACACACACACACACACACACAGCACACACACAACACACACATCACACAACACACACACACTCACTCACTCACTCACTCACAATCACTCACTCACACTCACACACTCACACACACTCACACACACTACACACACACACACACACACACACACACACACACACACACACACACTCACTCACATACACACACACACACACACACACATACATACATAAGTTACAATGATCTATGATAGTAAAAAAGATATAGTACTAGACGATGAATACTGAAAATGATAAGAAATGATATAAAATTCTGATAATATTAATGATAATACTAATACTGCCAATGAAAATGATAATGATAATAACATTAATGATAACAATAATAGTAATAACGCGAATAACAATTAAAACACTAATAATAACAATAAGATCTAACCCCCCCTCCACCACCCCCTCCCCCCTTCCCCAAACAGATCCTCAAGCGAACCAACAACATCTTCGAGCTGGTGACGAAGGAGCACGTCTACAGGAACCGGGAGAAGATGAACGGGGCGATCCAGGGCAACAGCATCCTGACGCAGGAGTACAACATCAACGGAGCACCATCAAGAGGCCTCTGCGACTTAAAGGTTTGGCCGAAGGGGCGGTTCGGGCGGGGCTGGGAGATGCTGGGTTTGGGTGGGGGGGTGAGGAGGGGGTCGGTGTGATGGGATTTTTTTTTTTTTTTTTATGGTAGTTTTGTTGTTTTTATGGCAATTTTGTTGTTTTTGTTGTTGATGGGTATTGTTTTTTTATAAGGCATTTGTTTGCTTTTATGGGATATTGTTTTTCGTATAGTTTTATGGTAATTTTGTTTTTTATGATTTTTTTTCTTTTTTTTGGTGATGGGTATTGTTTTGTTTCTGTTTTATTCAGTTTTGTTTGCTTTTTCTATGGATTCATTTCTTTTCGTATAGCATTTTTTGTTTGTTTGTTTTATACTGATTTTTTTGTTTTTTGTTGTGGCTAGAATTGTTTATTTGATGTTGTTGTTGATGGTAGTTCTGGTGTTGATGTCGTTATCTCCGTTGCCATTCTCATCGTCAATGTTATGATTTGTTGTTATCGTTATTTTCATCATCATGAATTAATCATTTTATAGGTGTAATTGTTATTGTTATCATCATTAACAATATATGTTTTCCATCTTCCTTTGCAACATCAATATCAGCATGAACACAATCATCACCATCACCATTGTTATCATCATCACTATCATCATCATCACCGCACTGTCATTATTGCTTATCATCGTTATTATTGGAACCGAGAATATCCCGAGAATCACGTTAATCATCACCATAGTTTTTTTATTATCCATGGGACAATGTCAGTATATTTAAGTACATAAATTTCTATAATTTTGCTTTCTCTCTCTCTCTCTCCCCTCCATCATCTCATCCTGACGATTTCTCGTCTCTCCTCGTCTCATCATCATCAATCTCATTCTATCCTCTCTCTCAGTCTCTCTCCTCTCTCTCTCTCTTCTCCATCTCAAAAAAAAAAAAAAAAAAAAATGCATTGACTCTTGCCTGGGAACCAAACCTCAAAGGCCGCTTTTCAATCTCCTTTTACTCACCTCCCTTTTAATGCGATTTTACTCCTCTGGTCATGCATAGAGGATCGAAACCTTTCACTCGCATTAAAGCATATTATGTATCCTTCTTATGTAACCTCTTCTTATACTTACACTATTAATAACACTCTATTTACTTCACACACGTTCGCCAACCCTCTGTAGGCCACACCGTAATATCCACATGCATATCCCATTGGTTATCACCGACCAATCGCAATCGAGTCTTTGAGTGTGACCCACAAAGGAGCGAATTTCATTGCTGGCAAAATAAAGAATCAGGGAGCGCTCGCGGAAGGTGAAATGGATAGCCCTTCGGTCCGAGAAGGAGCCTTTGGCGATTCGTTCGGAAGGTTTTATCTAGGAATCAATATATATGAAAATGTATTTATGTATGAGTGTCTCAGTATCTGTCTGTCAGTCTGTCTGT
>NW_020872530.1:292744-307744 GCF_003789085.1 Penaeus vannamei
GAGAGAGAGGAGGGAAAGAGAGAGAGAGGAGAGAGAGGAAAGAGTGAGAGAGAGAGAGGGAAAGAGTGAGAGAGAGAGGGAAGGAAGAGTGACGAGAGAGGAGGAAAGAGTGAAGAGAGAGGGAGGGAAAGAGTGAGAGAGAGAGGGAGGGAAAGAGTGAAAGAGAGGGAGGGAAAGAGAGAGAGAGAGAGGGAGGGAGGAGAGTGAGACGAGAGAGAGAGAGAGGGAGAGGAATAGAGAGAGAGAGATGATGAGAAGACGAGAGAGAGAGACGGAGAGAGAAGAGAGAGCGAGAGAGAGAGAGAGAGAGAGAAAGGAGAGAGAGAGAGGAGAGAGAGAAGAGAGAGAGAGAATATACATTTTTCTTTCATTGGGCTTAATATCCTCATGTAAAATTCTTTCCATATATACATATTCAAAACACAATTCAGTTTCCCCCCTCCACCAATAGCTGTGGGATAGTCTCCTAATTTTGTCATCTTCTTCTTTTGACAGAAAACAATGATCTTTGCACATCATAAAGAATAATGTATCACTCTAATAGCAGCTATTGATAAGAAAACATTTTATATTTGTATATATATACAGCCACCTCTTTTAAGTCTCTTATGAAGAAGAGAAAAAAAAAATGCATGAATTTTGTGAATTGTGGGAAAAGTAAAAACAGTTTGCAAAAGAACAATGATGCCTTGGAATTTACAATAATATTGCCGTGTTAATGACCTACACTTTCCTTATATTGAACTTTGATACAGTTTAAAGCTTTTTCATGAAATTAATGTTCAAGACACCTGCTGGAAAATTAACGATACAGTGCAAAATAATTACTTTGCACTTTAGGCTATACCCATTAAAAAGAGACATAAAAAATAATAAAAAAACAATAAAAAGAAAGAAAAATTACAAAACTAAAGTTGGAGAATTTGGTAACATTCAAGGGAAGAGAAATCAGTAGTACAGGACATGATATAAATAAAGATGTATCAACTAGTCAATTTTAAAGTGGCATAAATAATTAGTTTCCTGGTAAAGTGTTTCATGTGCTGCTATAGCAAAAATATTCAAAATAATGGAAAGAATGGAAGACATATGCATGGTCCCATGCTCATAAACAACATAAAAATAATGACTTTGGACTTAAAGGGGCCAATATCACTGCTAGGCATACTCTGCATTAATATTCTATAGGTAAATTAACACCCATACCTGAACTATAACATCAGACAAAGTAAAGCTTCATTAAATGTGTAAAAAGTCTTTGCTCTCCTAGAGTTCCTAAACAATCTGTTCAGTTAATGCAGGTTGTAGTGTGAGTCAGTTGTCTTTTGGTCCTTCTATCTGCACTATAAAAACTTTCAGACATCTGTGAACACCAAAGAAAAGTGCAAAAAAAGTTGTGACCTTAATGATAGGTATTATACAAATGCTTACATTACCAACCTTTCATTCCTTGAAGTCTGTAATTTGTTACAATGTTGAATTTAAGTTCATTGTGCTTTTAAAGAGGTTTCACTGCACATTAATTAAGAGCTTGGATTTGAACTTTTATTCTTCCTTTTGTTTAAACCTTTATCAGTAGTAAGATAGATGTATAAATTATATCCCTTTTCTGTGTGTCTTTTTTGTTGAGTTCCTTACAAGACAAATAAACAATCAAAATTAAATTCAAACAATTTTTCTAACAAGTTTAAAATATAGCAACACAGACTGTTTGAATAATATAATTTGATTTTTATTTCAACAATGTAATTGCACATGAGGGTTTTACACTCTGGGATTTTAGACAAAAATAAAAATAATCTCTTCATTATACTCATGCAAACAAAGCAATTTTTTGAAGGCAAAGAAAGGAACAAAATGTAACTGAAAACATAAAAACGACTCCACCTAAAAGCAGGTTTAAAGGAGAACTGAAACCAAACCCACTCCCTAATTTCATGACCACCTGACAAGTTAGAAATTACACTTCAGTCATTCAAACATTCAGCCTATCCTTTCATCAATTATTTCCTCAAATGCTCCTCTTCAAGGAGCAACAAACAGCTACATAAAAAAAATAAAATAGACTAAGGGGTTCTTTGTGACCTATTTCTGTAAAATCCCTTTTCTGAGAGGTTAGACAATACATTAAATAATGAAGCAGATAAATTGCACACTCAGTAAAGATAAAAACTTACCCTTGACTGGTCTGTGCAGGCGTATTATCTACTCCGTTATGATTTACACTATGTACATCACTAATAGTTCCCAACAAGTCTACAGACTGTGTGGGAGTTGTGTCCATGGGCACTGGGGAATCTCCATTCACATGTGGCTCTTCAACTTTAACTGAGGCAATACCACTAATCAGGTCATCGACCATTGAGTTCTCTGTGGCTCGGGTCACCTCAACATTTGAATGCGTCAATTCAACACCCATGGAAGCTGAAGTCACATCGCTGGGAGGTGTTGCTGACTTGACAGCAGGTGTCTTAGAATCAGTTTCAACACCAGCTACTACAGCATTCTCCGAGACTGAGCCAGCACCAGGCTGTGATGGTCTGGATGAGGCATCACTTGAGGGCTGATCAGGCTGTGATGACATGTCACTTTGAGGCTGGCTGGAGCTCTCACTCTGGGAAACTAGAGCATTGATCATGGAGTCTGTCATGCTGCCACTCATGTCAGCCTCATTGAAGGCCTTGGTTTCATCAGATGGAGTCTTGGCTTCAGCCTAGAATATAAGGGATACCATGAGTAATAAGATCTATAAACCCCCTCAAATGTCAGTAACAGAAATAAGTAAGGCACAAATGATGTATGCTACAATATCCATTAGAAAAGAATGGTACATTTTCTCATACATCACAAAGTGAACTGATTATACACCCACTCAGTATAGATGTCACTTGACTGTTCAATAATATTCACCCTATTAACATGCTAAAAGCAAAAATAATTTAATCGAATTATATCATATCTGTACACTTGAATTTAACTCAAGTATGATTTATATCAAGTCGTATTCCCATAAAATAAAGGGAAAAATCATATATACCAATATCACTATTTACCAACGTTCACCAACCTTAACAGAGCACATACTTTAAGACTTGCAATACTGTAATGCAATGACAATCCATCTATTATGAGAAAAAGATGGACCAGAGACAATAACCTACTGGCAAGAGTACAAGCACTGTTCGCTGATGCTTTGTTTTAATTGATTTTTATTCTTCACAAGAACTTGGTCACAAAAGAGTCAACTACAAGGCCTTCCATACCTCACCTATTTACTCCATTCATTGATTATGACATTACTAAATTTGATAACTTTTTTTTTATATGAAAATTCAAGGAAAAGGGTAAACAGGTGAGATCAGGTAAGCTGAGAAGTTCTCATTTCTTTTGTATAAACAAATTTAATAAAAAAAAATCACAGTGGACTGCTTATGTATACATGTAATCCTGGTGTCAACAGGTAAAGGAATCATGAAATGAGCAGATGAAAACATAAGAATACATGTAAACACTTCAATGAGCACTTCCAAAACCCTGAGTAATCAGGGCTGGATATAGCACACACAATTCTACCAATAAATTTGCTAGCAATGTCATATTTCTTATGATAAGAAGAAAATATCTTAAGACTTCCACAAATAGCTATATTTACCCACAAAGCCAACATCAGTTACTACTACACATTTTGCATTTTCCCAATATGAACCAATGAAGACTCCTTGGCACAAATACACTCTTGGTATTTTAAACTTCAAAATGCAGAGCAACATACAGAAAACCAAGCATTGCATGAGGCTTGAAAGTGTGTAGCACCTGCTACATGAAAAGTCTTATTCAAAATACAGTTATACTTTATTAATGACATCATGAACATTTCTCTTTTTACCTTGGAATTCGAAATATTAACTTCTACTTTATTCCATAACAAAACCTGAAAAAGCAATGTGGAATAGAATTCAAAAACAAAACATCTACATCATGAAATAGGTGTGGAACTATTCTTCAAGGTAATTCTCAAGTACTTAGATTTATCTCTATACCTTCTGGTATAACAATAAGAACCCTTATAGTATTAAACATAAAAATAAACCTTTAGTTCAACTAATTCACTGTCTTTCATTAAGATCTGACTCGCTAATGAACATAGAATCTTTTCTATAAGAATAATAAGAAAAAACTGAAGACTACTTAAAACACAAAGGTGAATAAATAAATAACCACATGCATTTACATTCAACCCAAAGACAAAAGAGACCTTGGTAGGAGTGTTTGATCCTCCCTTGCCACGAGTCCTTGCCATGATGGCTGCAACACGGCTCTTGCGGGCCTGACGCTCTTCTTCTTCACGGCGAAGCTTTTCCTCTGCCTCAAGACGTTTCTGTTGCTCTATGCGCTCATTCTGAAAAACAAAATAGGAAAGTCAGACAAATAAAAATAATCAGGAAAATAATGACATTAGTGGTTATATTAAGAATAACAGTAACTTATAATAATGATAATAATACCTCTTCCCTCTGCTTCTCTTCTTCTTCCTTTTTCTTTGCTTCTTCTTCTCGCTGGCGATCAGCTTCCTCAATTGCCTTTCTCAAGCGCTCCTCTTCAGCCTTCTTCTGCTCTTCAATCATCTTGAGGTACTCTTGCTCCTCTCTTCTTTCACGCTCTTCCTCTGCCAACTAAACAGTCAGTGTTAGTTTACCGTAATAACAGTTATTTGATCTTATTGAACACAGTCCTGCTTAATCTCTACAATCCTGGATGATATGACTATCACATCATGAAAAAAACTGGCTTGCAGGGTGGGTGACACGAACATGCCGTCATGTGAAAATCTGGCTGTGGGCCAGGGTGATGCAAACTTGCAGTCATGGGCATTTTGGCTGAAGGCCAAGGCGACGGGAAAGACTCGACACGAATGCACACATTGGGCATTTAGGAAGGGACTTTTGCATTATTTCTATCAATAAGCGAGCGTGGAATGTAATGTCCATGAGCCATGACTGGAAGAGCACCAACTCAAGAAAGGTTGCTATTCCCATGCACAGGATTCCATTCCTGCCCACACAAAGACCGGTGGCACAGGTTGTATTACAAAAAACTGAATATGAAAAAAAAAAGACAAATAACAAAACATTAGTTATTGTTATTCTTCTTGCACTGAGTTATGGACTACCTAGAGAGATGATATTGAGTCTGTGCAAGGAAAAGTGTATTACTATCTGGATAAAGCAAATCAAATGACAAGTATGGACATTGGAAATTGGCAAAAAATCTAAAAACTTTTATGCAGAAAAAGAGAAAATAACATTGCAATGGGGAGGCATGAAGTTCATGCCTACAAGCTGCACACCCATCATAGTGGCCAATCAAGTAAGCCTAATACCCGCATTTTTGAGCCAAGTAGTGGCAATGAAGCACCTGGATCCAATGGGATTAATGAATGAACTACATAAAAATAATTAAAAGGAAATCTAAGTTCTTTTTTGTAAAAAATAAATAAATAAATAAGTACATAAACAAATCAATAAATAACTCCCTACAATGGTAATTAGAAATACTAGCAGGAAACAAAATGTAATGGTAATTACAAAATTTAGCAGGACACAAAATGTATAACTCCTGTATTCCAAATACATGATTTGTTATCTTCTATATTGGTTGTATTAAAAATACTTTCCTTTTCCTGATCAAAACATACCTGTTTCTGGCGTTCCAATTCAAGCTCTCTTTCCTTGGCCTCTCTTGCCTGACGCCGCTTTTCTGCAAGGGCTGCCTTGTAATCCTCCTCTGTTGCATACCCGGTGACAGGCTTATCTGCTGCCTTCTTGATCATGGTCTTCTCGGACTCCTCAGTCTTCTCCAAGTTCTCCTGAGAACCTTCCTTTTCCTTTGCTTTTGGAGTTTCGTTGTTTTCAGGCTCTTTTGCAATTGATTCTTGTGGCTTAGTAGGTGTGGGTTCCTCAGTGGGCTGCAATTTAGCATCAGTGTCATTTACTATGGGTTCAGCTGCAGGTTCAGCAGTGGGTTCAGCAACCTTTTCAGGCTGGCTCTCCTCAACAGGGGCAGGAACTGGGGCCTCCTGGCTGGCATCTGCAGTATCAGGCTTTACTTCTGCTGTAGCATCAGTTTCTGTCTTCTGCTGTTTAGTTTCCTTGTTATTCTGCTCAGCAGGTTTGTCTTCCTTTTGTGGAGAGGCCCTCTTTTCTTTTGATCCAGGAAGAGGTTTGCTTTCAACTGCCGGAGAATGCAGAGGGGTTGTCTTTGGAGTAGTCTTGGTCTTTGGTGTTGACTTACTCTTCTCTACAGCTTTTTTAGCTGCATTCTCAGCCTTAACCTGTGACGGAGTTTTCTTAGGTGTTGTAGCTTTTACTGGTGTGCGTGCTGGAGTGGCTGGAGCACTTCTGTCAGAGCCTGCACTCTTGGCCCTTGCTGGTTTTGTAGATGAAGTTGAGCCAACAGACACTGAAATAATTATCAGATCATATGAATAGTGGAATATATAATACATTAAATAAAAGAAGTATGTAAGACAAGTCATGGAAGGCTCGGAAGGCCTAGAAATCACTCTACAAAAGCTTTTTGGAAAGTAAAGAAGAGCAGGATCTGAGACAGCAGGCAAATCACAAGGCAAAGCAAAGAAGGTTTAGATATAGAAAACACATACATTTCCTCTCCATGGGCCTGCTTTCCCTGGAGGGTGTAACGGCATCTCTGGGTTTATCAGCTGAAGAGAGCGAAGATCCAGCAATGCTGAGAGGGCGAGGCTTGCGGGGAGAGGTGCGGGATCTGAGGGACACTTGGCTGCTGTTGTTTGATCCCTGACTCAATGCTGAGGTGGGACGTGAGGGAGAATTCGGGGTGACCGTTCCACTGCGCATGCCTGTGGGGGCAGAGCAAGCCAGCACGCTGTGTTAAGCTGGGCTTCAAACAATATACAGAAGCCAGCATAAGCTTGACAGACACACAAACACATATATGACATGACAAGTTTATCCATGGAAAGTTTTATGGACAATATGCTCATCTGGTCTTTCTAGCAATGTCTAATTAGAGTTGATTTTAATGCAGATGAATTGTAGACATGGCATCAGATTGCCATCTTAGCAAGTTTGAATCTCTATTCTATCATAAAGCACAGAACACAGAGCTAGAAGTTGCTACATTAATATCATTAAGACAGGATACTATACAGGTCATTCAAAGTTCTAGAACACTTGGGAGTAAATCAAAGAGGAAAAAAGAAGATGAAGGACCTAAGTGGATCTATATGTTAGCAGATGTGTGCTGTAGTATGTCAGATACAGTACTGCAAGATTAGAGGATCATTCAGGCATTTAATACCTGCTCAAACAAACGTCCTTTTCTTTGAAATGCAAAGTATGTATATACACAAACACACATACACCCATCAACATGTATCAGTTTAGTAATGTTTTTAGTAGGTCAAAACTTTGTTAATATCAGTAGTTGTTCATAACATATTGGTTAATTTGTTACCACATACCAATCAAGTGACAATTAACAACAATATTTCCAAACACTGCTGTTTGGAAAAAACTTCCAAGCTACTTATACTATACCTTTATTTCAGTTGATGGTGTTCCCACCACTTGTCACTTACCTCCAAGTCTACATAAGCCTACTGACTGACTTCACTGATGAGCAAGACTCAGGGGGGAGCCAAGCAAACCTACCATCAAGCTAAACTTTGTGGAGAAAATTATCTCAGTGGGAAGTTTCATCTCACAAGCAAACACAAGCTCAAAAGGCAAAAAATGACTGAATCAATATTTTCACATCCAAGTGGGTTGCATATGTGAGGGTGGCTGGAGTGTAATCTTGTAAATACTTGTGATTTATGTGTATTTCAGTATAAGAATGTAAATGCTTTTGTATTTTGTGATTCAGGCGTGTCCATTCAAGTGTAAAGAACTGAACTTAGTTTGGGTGTCAAGCATTAACCTGTAATTCGAAAAGAGCATCATGCTATACATTCCATACTTGATTTTGATTTACATCTTTCTGATAGTGGTAACTGCTGTTGAAACTTTCCCATTTCCTATCTTTTGATTGAAAATTCAGACTTATTTATTCCTGTCATCATCACACTTACAAAAAATGCTATCCCTTTGAAAACAAATCCTCTATAGAGAATGCCTATATAAAAATTGAGGTCAATAACAGAATTATGCAAAAATAATCCATATATATAAACTCTGAAATGATTACCATACTTTCAAACTTGTACTAATACTCCCTATTGTAGTTCCAGACTAATGAGAGAAAAAAATAAATATATATTTGTTAACAAATACATTATTTCCAGGAGTGTAATAACTGAGGTGCAAGTGTATACAGAATGTTATGAAAGACTGATTGCAACAGGAAATAAAGAGAGATATTAAAAAGCTATAGAAAGTGGGAAAATTTCAGAAAGACTGACACATTAAAGAAATCCATCAACCAATGTTTGTGAATGAAAAAGTTTCTGTGTTGCACTATGTCTCCTCTGGATAGACTGATTTCTGTCATTAAGTAATCCAATGTCAGGCAATCAATATAAAGTACGATTGACTTGAACATAAGTCACTCACTAGCACCACACAACCAAGTTTCCTGTCTAGAGCATACATCTACAAGCTAGATTTGTAGCCTCAACTTGTTTTTGCAATGTTGTGGCCCTTGATTGACTGTCATAAAAAAAGCCTTTAAAAAAAGTCTTAGACTTAGCATAAAATTATATCTTCTGCTCCTTTTACATATGTGGGATCTCTTATAATTGAACTTACCAATACAGCACAAGAAAGAACAAACCTTTGCTCATACCTGATACTTTGTAAGTCTTACGTGACCATTCTATAACACAGTAACATTTTCATTTCCTTTAAGCAATGTAAAGATTTCAGAATAAACAATTTCTTGGTAATCAACAAACACTGAAGGACGAGACTGAAAAAAACCCACAGAACATGTCACAAACGCCTTGTCCCTAAATCTTAAATAAAACCATTTTGTGTCTTAAAACCATTGGATACAGTGTGAGAGTTTCCTTGTTGTGTGGAGCTACCATGTTACAGAGAATCATACCATCATGCTGGAGAAGCCATGGCACTCACAGAACATCACCAAAGTCAGGCAGGTAATGAGATAGCACAATACCCCAGAGGAAGCAGAGAGGCTGCGAGTGAGCAAGGAAGAGACACGGGGGCAGAAGCAGGGTGGGACTCAGACTTTCTTATCCCTATTTGAGTTATGGGTAACTCTTGTTGTAAATTTTAATATTCATTAGTGTGAGCTGTGTAATAAATGATATTCCTTTACCAGTTTAATATATTATGAAAATAATTAATAATCAATTGTTGTTAACATGGTGACATAATAGTTCCAAGATGGATTTAAGGCAACATGTTATTTAACACAAGATGACCAGAGAAAATATAAGTACAATTTACTAGGACAAACAAAAATTGACTTTTCACTTATTCTAATAGTGGTAGTTTCATTTCATATCAAGAACCTAAAGTTTTTAACCAATTAACAGTGTGAAAGTCAGAATGATACTCTACAATACACATACAAATCATTAATGTGATGGTGGCAAAAACATCTGCACAAAGTAGCAATCATAGTGATCCACTCTAGACATGTACAATATTTTCTAGCAGCCTTGCAATGTGGAACAGACTATGGAACATTTTTACAGAAAAAAGCTTCACAGTCACCATCAGCAGCAGACTCTATCTATTGCCATTCTACTATATATATATATATATATAATATATATATATATATATATATATTAATATATATATATAATATATATATTATATTTATATATATATATTTTAATATATATTAATATATTATAATATATATATATTGTATATATATTATATATATATATATATATATAATAATATATATATATATATATATATAAATATATATATATATATATATTTATATATATATATATATATATATATATATTTTATATATATATATATATATATATATATATATATATATATATATATATATATATATATATCAAGTGCCTCATACATATTGCCAGATTACATCTGTAGGAACTATCATCTGCCCATGCATATTTTTCTTATCTTGCATATATATTTAGGTCATTTTGAAAAATATGATTCAAAAGACATTTCATTTCAAAAGCAGTTTGGAAAGAGTAACATTAGCAAGTTATTATATACAAGTGTTCAATGTGATCCCATGAAGAGTGTGAGTCTGGGTCCCAGAGCCTGGCATGCAACCTACCTTGTGTTGTAGAGCTACTCTTCGTACTGCTGGTACTGCTGTCTCCACTGGATGTCAAGGCTACACCTCGCAGTTTTTTCTGTCTAAGCATCTCAGCACGTGTCATACGAGGCTGTGCCAGAGTGACAGAGCTGCGAGATACTCCTCTGTCCAATTGGCCACTTGTAATGTCCAGAGCGTGGCCAGTCTGGGTTCTGGTAGGTCGAGGGCCCAGGTGACACATGCTCTTGGACATGGTGCGAGCAGGCTGACTCATGCGCACAGAAGAAGGGGTAGTCTCATGCAGGGGTGCAAGAGGGGGGTTGCGTTGGCGTGGCCGGGCCAGTTCATCCAGCCTCCCCAGTGACAACGCCCTACCTGGCGATCGATGGCGAGGACTACTTCGAGTGCTGCCAGATGAGTCTCGCAAACTCGGCATTGCTGGCATCAGATCCGTACGTCGTCTTGCCGCTGAAGCAGGGATTGCTGCAGTCATTGATCTTGTCATAAGATCTTCACCTGCACACACATATATGCATTAATAGATTAGTATTAAAATAATTACTATTATCCTTAATTAAATACAAGTGGGTAACTCTATTTTCTGAAAACTTTCAGGGCTTACAATATTTCCAAGTTCCATCAATAGGTGAAGCATATTCCTTTATACATAGTAAGTACAAAAAGAGCAAAGATATTTATGCTGTCTGAATAATAGTGACTAATTCTGTTACCATCAAATTAAACAATTTACAAAGATTTACAGATTTACAGACACTGACACCCTAATAAATGCCCTGCAGATCAAGAGTGCAATTTTATAATGTACAGTTCATATTTAATTATTACTATAAAAGCACAGAGCACTGCTCAACTGATGTACAAAATTCTGAGGTATAAGCATCTATTCCTGATTACTTCATACAGCATCAAATAATATATCGTTACTCTGCTCTTTATTTAAAAATCAGTTTAGAAGTAAATCTAGAAGCATCTACTGGTCATCAGAATGTACACGCACTGGAAATGAATTACATATAAAACTGCATTTGGCAATACAGAAACTTTTGATTCTTTAGACAGACTCCTATTACTACACTACAATGCCAATAATAGCATAGCAAAATTGCTTATCGAATATCTGCTGGTAATAAATGAGTAAATACATGAACAACTTCTTTGTAATTTCATTAATTCTTGATCCATAACAACTCCCTTTCCTAAACTAAATTCTGATGAATACAAAATTACATCAACATTAAGGACAAAATTTCTTTTGGAAATATATTTAGTAAAATATTACAATATGAAAGACATCATATCCATTCCACACAAACAACCCAATGACATCAAGAGAAAAGCTGCTTGTTGACTTAAAAGTGAATGCAATATATACTCATATGAATGTTCATCAAATAAGGTTATTATCTTGACTTTACAAATGTATTCCCTCAAAAAAGTTAAATGCAGCAATAAAGTATCCATATTCATGAGGACACTGACCTGTTTTGATAAAAAGGTTCTTTATATCTTTATGATTTGTGACTGATATCAAAACACTCTGACATTAATGGTCCTGAAATTCATCTGTATTATTGTCAAATGGAAGTTCTGAATGAGTAACTGAAACAAATAAATGAGTAGTAAAATACACCAATATTTGGAATGAACCAAAATATTCCATAATAAATGGCTAATAATTGAACAAACTCTCTACAGTCACAAAAAAGCACACAATGATGCAACAGAATAAATACAGAAAGAAATACAAAAAGAACATCTGGAGGACCAACTAAAGTAGCTGAGATGGCACCTGAAAAAATGAACGAGCACGAACATGCTTTAACATATTAATACCATGCAGATAAGAAAAATAATAATATAGCAAAAAGACTGCAGACAAATGCACATAGATGAGGATCTATCAAGGACTAGGGGAACTCAAAGATCAAAAAGCATTTGATCTATTTCTTTCTTCTTTTTTTCATTTTGTTATCATCAATTTGGAGTATACAGAACTGTTTTTACTCCCTGGAACCAAAGGGTCCTTCAATTAACAATCTCTATTGTTTTATTGATCACGGTGTGAATATGGATCCCACTCTCTAGAAGCCAATGTTAATGGAAGTGATTAACTGTGATGACCAATCTTAACCATTCCAGATAGGCCTAATATGCATTCATTTCTCCAGACACCTTTTTAAAAAGTTTGGTTAAAGGTAAATATGAGTTATCATTATTAAAGCTCAAGTCCAACAAATGCCACAAGACAATACTATTGAATACTTAAGGGTCTCTAAATATAAGAAGAAGCAATGAACACCATTCTCAGCTGTTAAAAGTAAGACATCTACAAGTAGAGCATTCCTTCAGGAGGCATCCTTGGGTTAGCCAACTTGCAAACTCACCACCAAAAGTGCACCCACCCCAGTAAATACAGAAGCAGTTCTACGAGAATAGCACGTGGAAGATGTGGGTGTCGTGGCCGGTGAGGGAGAGGCCAGGTTGCCGCTACCACCGCTAGTTTGATTTGCGGGACCCAGCGCAGTGAAGTTATCCCCAAACTCCCACACACAGAAACGTGATTGGGATGAGTGTTTGGGGTTTTGTCTGAGGATGAGGATGATGTTGAAGAAGGAGGAGCAGAGGCATCTTGGAAGAGTGGTGGTGAGTAGATTTAGGAGGCTGAGGGGTTGAGGATCTGACCAAGAGAGGGCAGAGGGAGGGGTTTTGCGCTCCAGTGACGAGTCACGTGACTTGGTCAGCCGGGTACCTTGGGTAGTAGGGGGATGTTTTTGGTAGGTAGGGCTGCTGTCGTCCCAGTGAAACACTTCATACATCGAGCTCGACATACGCAGGTCTGTAACAACAATGTAACACTGTTGAACAGACATGCAAGGTGCAGCTTAGCAAGGGCAGTCGTAACTTTCTCTTGGAGTGAATAAAGAAGGAGCATTCTGTATGACTGACCATAGGTGTGGTGCAGTGATGAAGTCTGTGAAATGAGCAAGTGCTTGATTTGCTGTTCCAAACCCAAATGTGCTCTGTGAATGAATATACTGTGCAAATGTATAAATAACTTGATGCATCTCTTTCCACCGATCAGTAGTAATCTGGCGTATCCATATATGTAACTTAAAATTATAAAATCCTGTGTTTGATTCATGTATGAAGGAGGACTGGAGAAATGCAATGTCCAGAGTGTGACCTTATATGTGACACTGTGAGTGCATGAACTTAGAGAGTGTTAATATCTCCCATGTACAACTTCCTTCCTGTTAGTACATAGCATGGCCTGCTGTTTACTTGCCCTCCACCAGCTACAGGGAAATGAAGTAAACATTGTTCATGAATAATCTTGTAAAAATTCAATTCCTTTGCAAAATAACACAAAAGACTAAGAATTTTAAGGGATTTCTTCAGCTTAGGTTTTTATCTAACACAATCTATTTAACAACAGAACAATTTATATCAAGGAGAAAATCGGATTCAAAACCATATAACCTAACATAATTTTATGAGCGTCTTTTATAACTATCACTACTCAAATTCATTTCAAGATAATTACTTAAAAATTATGCATCAAGCCTAAATAACTGAAGCAAAGGAAATAACCATCACTGTAGCCAAAAAATCAATATTGCGGCAACATCAATAACAACTTGCATACACTGCCAGATAAAAAACCTCAACAAAATCTAGCACTAAGTAGGGGCAACTGGTCAAGGCCTTCTTCACTGCTGGAATAAATTTGTTAAAAAAACTAATAACAATTATAAAAATAAAAAATAAAAAATAAATGAAAAAGGTATCCAACTTTCCTATGTATTTATCAAAATACATATAAATATATCTCATATAAAAATAATGCCAGATATGTCTTTTATGCAATCAAAAATTGCACACTGACAGTAAATAAATGTGAACTTTAGGGGGCCATATATTTCACTCACAAGTATGCAACATTGCTAGGGACAGAATCCCTCTTTAGTTGAAATAAACGAAACATTGGTGCACAATCTGTGGTTATAATGGTACGGAATGCAGCACTCAGGCAACTACCTTCTGGCTTCCTGTCAAGGCTGTGGGCTGAAGTGGCGCGCTTACGGCTTAGGTCCATGTCTCCACCCTCTGATGCTCGCCTACTGATATTGGTATCTGCTAAGTGGACATTTGTTGTGAGGTAGCCTATAGATAATGGAAGGGGGAAAAAAAAAAAAAATTATGATGAAAAATAGAGCATTACATTACTTATATATCCCTTGTAATGTAAAATACACATAACATATATATAATAAATTTTGAGCTTTTTGTATTCTGGACTATAATTCAATGTCATTTTTTTTTAATAACTCACCTACGAGATCCCCAGAATGTACTGGCACTATCTTTGGGATCCAACATACGAGGTGTGGAACTACCAAAGGCAAATACTATGTTGCTTTTTTCATTCCGTCTTTTTGATTCCAAGCGCTGTTCACGTTCCTGTGCGCAAAATCAAAGTCAAAATATATATAAAGTAGAGAAAAAGAGACAGTAGAGTAGAATAGAGAGAGCGAGAAAGAGAAGAGACAGAGAAAGAGAAATAGAAAGAGAAAGAGAGAGAGAGAGGGAAGGAGGAAGGGAGGGGGAGGGGAAGGGAGGGGGGAAGGGAGGGAGAGAGGGAGGGAGGGAGGGAGGGAGGGAGGGAGTGTGTGTGTGTGTGTGTGTGTGTGTGTGTGTGTGTGTGTGTGTGTGTGT
>NW_020872530.1:338488-355220 GCF_003789085.1 Penaeus vannamei
ATCTTGTATTTTTGAGAAAACCTAGAGTTGATCTTTTAGTGATACTAAAACATTCATAAAATCAGTTATGTTACAGTAAATGTATATCTTCTTTCCAGATCTGTTGCTGTAAAATCTGCAGTTTTGTTCATATTCTTGTATGCTGCCTGAGTGTGATTATGAGAAACTCCAAATGTGATAGTAGCACTGGACCTTTGAAACTCAGCCTTGTGTGGTTGAGAAATTGGAAGGCCTCCCTCCATCACCCAACTCACAAAAGGGGTTAAGGGTTCAGTTCCCAATGCCTCAGCCTCTCGTAGTGTGGCTTTTGTGCGAGTGTGATACAGAGGATCTGTTTAACGTTTCATTATCACTTGGCCTTTCCCCAGTCAAAAAGGAAAATTAGTTGCCTTAATTGGTTTTTATAGTGCCAGCATTTGTGACTTGCTGAAATATAATGTAATACAGTGTGTACATGCAAGTACAAATGCTGATAAAATGCTGGTTATAATCCTCATGTAATGTATCAATAGTCTTCTCAGAGATCTGTCTTTCCAAAGGTTAGTATCCTGTAGTATGAGCCAAAAGAATTGCTTTACAGATTTAACAGGCAAGAAGAATATTATGACTGTGTTATAGCAGTGTGTTCTGCTCTCCAAAATAGATATTATCCATATTCTTAATAATTCTATGACAGTAGATTGAATGCAAAATGTGCTAGTTATACTTGTGCTAAAATATATACAGAATAATTGACAGTTGTGTAATATTAACAGTGAAAGAAATATGTATAATATATATAAATATATATCACCTCCATGTTTTAATGTTATAAAGTTGTCCTTACATGGATTAAATTGAGCAAGACCAGTGTTTTATAAAGAAAAAAAGAATCTGTCATATACTGAATGGGTGCTAGTTGGTGTAGCAGGCTTGCCATGAATAATAATGAAAGAGAAAATTATATACGTACAGGTCCCTACAATCTGAAATAAATATAAAAGGCTGCGGTGCATGATAATTGACCAACTTCAATCAGTAGTCATATTGAGAATGACCTGTTATTTTAGGCTCAGATGATATTTTGGGTGACCTTGGGGGAAAACATTGTTTATCTGTAAGGGTTATGAACCAGTCCATACATAATATACATGTATTGAATTTGGTCTTTTTTTAAGTTTTATGAGTACAGTATCTTTTGATTGTGGTAAAGATAACTTTTTGGGCTTGGTGATAACTGACAGGTTATGCTAAATGACCATTCACTAATAAAACCATGTTCTCCACTACATAGGCAATCCCCGCTTGGGAATTCAGCTTCATGGCTGCTACTCACAAGTTATAGTGAAATTGTATTTTAGACTTGTTGATAACCACTAATAGTACTATATTCACCAGCTCTACTCCATTCTACATTTCTATCTGTAACAATGTGTTTCTCCATCATTTGCTTTGACAGATACTATGTATAAAGTCATTATCTTGTATTTTTAGGTATTAGGAATTGCTGTATGAAGTCATGTTTTCCCATCTGAGTAATTTTATTTATGTAGATTAAGGTTTTTATATTTGAGTTGCATTTACCCACGGTGCACCAAACTTTAAACAAAAAATTATAAAAACTATAAAAGTTGGCCCACTTGCCTTTGTTATAGTCTCATTTATATTTTATTAAATGCTCAAAGATATCTTTCCCATTTGCTTTTATGTCTTATTCAGTTTCATGTCTAATGGATGTAATTCACAGATACAAGATGGTTACAGTTTCAAAAAGAAAATGAAATCAATATTAGTGGCTTTCTGCCACGTCTAACCATGTTTCTTATGCCATTATAAATAACCCAATCCTGTACACTAAAATTCCTTGTATTTGTAAAAGTGCTATATGTGGTATAAAAATCTACCAGTTAATAAAGACAGCCTTTTTTTAAGAATCCTTCAGTTTATAGGGTGTTATGATTAGAAACATAACTTATTTTACTTTGTAATCCTACATCATTCAGTGTTCCATTATATGGCTAGGAAGCCTGTTAACAATGGTTGATGCAGTGTACTCAATTAAAGCAAATACTGTGTTTAAAAAACTGCAAAATGTACAAATTTTAAAAGATAGCATACTCAGGAAAACAATGATATATGTAAGACCTAAGAAAGAGGCATATTATTACCAAGATACCCTACAAAATAGTTGTTATTTGAGTACATTGCTACTTCCAGCCTAATGTATACTTTTCTGATTTTATTTAGAAATATAGTTCATCAATCATTCATAGTAATGTACCAGCGATGTATGCATAAAGTGGCACTTGCAACACATCTGTTGTCACTTTGGCATATATATTGTAATTTCCCTTCCTGTGTGAATTCAATATTTCATCATGCATTTATAGATATATTTTATACTCAAATATCCAGATTATGAAAACGCATTATTTCGGATCAATATTCATGACAATTATTGGTGAGCTGTTTCACATTCCAGGTTTCCCCACATATCTCAGTTTTATAGATTCATGAAACATCCCCATGTATATGGAAAAAAAGTCTCTATGGTACATAATTTGCTCTGCCAATGACCCCTCTTGTAGTTGCTTTTAGCAATTATTAATTACTTACCCTCTAATGACTATGTATTATTATCCCCACCTATATTCTCTCTAGTGCCTGAAATTTCTATCACAGTCCTGACAATGTTTCATAAAAAAATGTATTCAAACATTTGATTTCTTTAGAATTTAGTTCCCTTCCAGAGTAAACTACTTTTCAGCAAATGTTGAATATGATACTGAGAAGAGATTGAACTATTAAGAAAAATATTTTAATTGTCAGGGCTAAAAAAGTTCTCAAACCACTTGCAGCTGAGGTGATGTGAGTCTAAAGCTTTTTTTTTTTGTGTGTGTGGGGGGGGGTGTGTATATTTGGAACTCTTGACTATTCATTTGGTGGTTGCTTGTGACACAATAAACTATTCAAAGCTTGCTTCTTGTACATTGGGAATGCAGTGTTAGATTGGACACTTAATCATAATGAAAAAATATGAACATTTAGTGCCTCTATAGAAACAAAGAAAAATGTAAGGCCACAGATGTAAAAAATGAACATAATGCTGCATATTTGTCATGTTTGTATGCATATTTGTTTAAACAAAGTAATACTGATCTATTCATTATGATGAAAACTTATATTACATTTCTTAAAAAATCATTAAATCAATATTGGTTTTACAGCTGTATACTATATTGGTTTTAGAACTGTTTTATAGTGTAGAAATTTTTTCTAATTAGTCAAACTTACATTCTAAGAACTGTCATCATGAGAAGTAAGAATTTTTTTAAGGTACTTTATTCCTATTACATAGGAATTTCTTTATCAGAACTCCATAGTTTTTTCACTTTAAATACACCTTGTGCTAGCTAGACTGATGCTCTACTTGTTGCTAACATGCATTTGATGAACTTATGTTGGCCTGCAGTTAGGAGCAACTCATATTTGCGAATCCATATTGTAAATCATAATAAGATGCTCATTAAATTGTAGCAGTAATACTTATGGCTTGTATGAAGAGAAAAAAATACTTCAGCCAACTTACTGAAAACTATATACAAGTTATAGATATATATGCATATACATGTTTAATTAGCATAAAGTATTAGACCCCCGGACACCATTTTTAAATGACCTGACATATTGTGTCATAGCGTGACGCACGTGCTAAAAACGAGGTATCATTCATTGCTTGTAACTATGTGGAACTATCATTGAAATATATATATATATGTGTATGTGTGTGTGTGTGTATACATTTTTTTTTTTTTTATAAATAAACTTTGACAATTCGCATCCCTTCCCTGCAGAGCATGGTGAGGATCTTCGGGAAAGGCTAGATCAACAGCAACTTGAGGTGTCATAGTGTCTGATTCTGTTTTGGGGAAAAAAGCACATAGGGTTAATTTTGATGATGCCACAAAAGTTATGGATGCTTTGTGAATATGGTCGAACATTTAGATCCCTTCAATTTTAAAAAAGGATGGAAAATAATGATTTTAATGGTCATATTTTCATTGAAAATCAAAACAGACGCCATGACACCTCTTCTTCTGGTACCCTCACCTAGGAGTGACTAATACTTTCGTTAAAAGGGGACCAGATGCTTCATCATTCTCCAGTAAGTCAATAATGAATACACAATCATATGTGAAAATTTCATGCCAATCAGATGAATAAAAAAAGAAAAGAAAAAAAGAAGCTGATATCTTGAAATGATGTTTTTTGCACATCAAATAATTTCACAAAATTGGCAAAAACTCTAATCGACTTATGTCGATCTTCAACAAAAGTTAATTTTTTTTAGTAATTAGATTTTTAAATTTGTCAAAGAAAACGGGATTCAGTGTAAGGAAGGAAACTAGAGTGGCAAAGTCTGGAGTGCTCAAGTGTACATGTTCCCTAGCCAATTCCTCATTTATTCCTTCTATCAGTGGGGTCATATTACAGAACAAGATATTGAAATTGATATCCAACGGCATGCTATTTCCTCAGGCCCCTAATCCCATCCTCTCAATACCTTGCTTGTTGTTGCTGTGGGGGACTTAGGAGACAGAGACTGGAGCCCAATGTAGGGATTGCCCCTATCTTGGACTTCATCCCTCACCTTAAATAATTTTGCTTTGTCTTTTCTTCTCCTCCTTTCCTCTTCCGTATCTTATTCATCCCCTTCTATCCCATTCCTAAGATGTGAGAGCCGTGTTGAAAGGTCTTCTGACCCCTGCCTCTCCTTTGACCACGGCTCTGCCGACTGATACTAATACCCCCTCCTTGACATTTATTGATAACTCTGTTCATTCTGGACCACCCATGCAGGTTATTACTCAACCTCCAGAATGCACCCCTTCAGTAGGTCTTGGAGTCTCTTCCTCAATGGCTATCCCCTCTTCCCTTATTACTATTTTCATCCTCCCCCACACACACATAACTACTCCACTCTACACCACCGCATCTTCCTCTCGCCCTCATCCTACTGCTGCCTCTACCTTTGCAAACCTTTTGAGTACTCTCTTTGGCCCAGCCAAGTGGGATCAATTCTTTGTGATTTCCCCCACAGCCCCCTACTCTGAGAATAACCTTCTCTTTCAACAGTGCCTCCAGAAATATGGTGGCAAAGTTACCTTTCGCAGTCGCTCTGATCTTTCACGCCCAGTCACAGTTACATCTGAATCCCAAGCTCGTGCACAATCTCCCCCAACTGACCTTACTGACAACCCCATTCCTGCTAAGTCTGTCTCTTAATACATGGACTGGAACTGTTTCTATCCCCCTGACTGTTTGTCACATATTTGACAAGAACTAGTCAGAGTGTGAAATGACTCACTTACCTGCCTTGCTGATTATTATGCAGTAGCAGTACAGTGCTATACTATTCATCCCAGAGGCCAGAATAAGTCCTATGCCAATATTGCCAAGATTAATTTCCATAGACATGACCTCCCCCATGAAGTTTATATTGGTGGATTGTCCTACCATGTCCAACCGTATCGACCCCTTACCCATAAATGTCTGAAATGTTGGCGTTTTGGCCATCCAGCCAAACACTGTTGCTCCACAGTCTGCTGCCTTCTGTGTGCCCAACCTGGTATTGACCGTTCAAATTGCCCTGCTCAGTCATGTACTTGTGCCAATTGTGGAGACACCCATAATGTATGTTATAGGAGCTGCACTGCCTATAAGTTTGAATGTTAGATTCAAACTAGGCCTCACTCTATGTGAGGCTAGGCAGAAAGCATGATGATGAGGTTTTTCTCTCACTACCTATTCTAAGACAGTTCTTCGCTCTGCACCTCCTCCCCCAATCTCCACAAAATATTTCTGCATCTCCCCTAGTATCTCTTCCCACTACCCTGAACCCTCTCTCTTACCTCAGCTTTCCGTATTCCCCAGTCAAATCCCTTTCCAATTTTAAATCCAGATACTCCAATCTCTACCACTTCTTCCATTCCTACTCTTCCTCCGCCACACTTTACAAGTCACACCAGACAACCTAAACGTTCTACTCTATCTTCATCTTCCACATCCTTTCCTATTCTGCTCCTCAAACATCTACCCCCTCTTCTCCTCCTCACAAGAGATTCTTTGTTTCTAGGACCTCCCTACCCAAATCCCCTCCAGAAACTCTTGAAGACGTCCAAAAATTCCTAGACATGACCCAAGAAAATGGGTCATTCCCCAGACTCTTCTACTACTTCTCCACAAGCCATCTCTACCTGTATTACCCGTTGATTATTTCATAACAGCTCTTTTACCAGTTTTTCCTTAAAGTAATGTTACTCTAGCTTCTCCAACAACAGATACACCCCATTCCATCCAACTGCCCTATATCCTTAATCCTTTCCTTTATTAATGTCTGATTTACATCATTTACACCTCCTCTTTACCCTTTTCCGTATCATAACACTCTTTATACTAATCATTAACTCATTTACCCTTTTCACCACAATACTTTACCACAGTGTGTATTTGTTTCAACTATTAACTATTAACCCTAATCCCATGCCCATTGTTATTGTGGATGTGCCAAGGCCCAATGTTGGGGATTACCCCTACCTTGGCGCTTAGCACTCAGCTCAATCAATTTTGCATGGTCTTTTATTCTCCCCCTTTCCTTTTCCTTCTATCCCCCCCCCCCCCCAGTCCCTTGCCTGTTGATGGAGACTAGGAGATGGAAACTGAGGCCCAGCACTAGTGATCTCCCCTACTTTGGGCCTCATCCCTTGGCTTAACTCATTTCCATATCTTTTCCCATCCCTTCCCCTGCCAATTCCTGAAGTGTGTGAGCTGTATTGAAAGAATGAAAGACTGATTTTGTATCAGTCATGAATGTTCATGACGCACAAATTGTCTAACCCTTACTCCCCATGGTCACCCTGATGGGTGGACTGTATATCTCCCTCACAAACTGCAGGATTACCATGATCAATAAGGAAGATTTTGTACCCTCATTAGGGGCATTGTGGCTTGCCCCTTTATCAACTAGCCTCCCTAGTTCCAACTCTTCTGGTTTATCGATCCCAGACTCTCCTTTGATCCCAGATCCAACTACTGCTACTGCACCCCCTCCTCAACACTTGCTATCAACTTGACCCATCCCAAATTATCTAACCAGGTTATAACTCAGTCTTTCTAAAGACACCCCTTCCTCTCTCCCAATATCCTCCACCACATCCGCATAATTGTCTTAACTTTCTACACCTTTCTCCTATATTACTACTATTCATTGTTATAATCCCCCTCCCCGTAGTAATACCTCACTCCATGCCACTCCCTCTTCTTCCAGTCCTTGTCCCTCGACATCTCATCTCTACAAACCATTTGCCAACCCTCTTTAGCCCTGCCAAGGGTGATCAGTATTTTGTTATTCCATTTTTTTGTGCGATTCCCCCTATAGCCCCTTACTCTGACAATACCCTAACCTTCAAACAATGCTTCCAAAAATAAGTAGGTAAAGTTTCCTTTCGTAGTCATCCTGATCGTTCACACCTTGTCACATCTAAGTCCCAAGCCCATGACTATCTACTCTGGTTGGCCTCACTAGTAAATGTACTCCTGACCAACCCCACTCCTCCTTAATACTTGTACCCAAACTAGCTCCATCTCCCTGGCTGATTGCCCTGTCTATGACAAAGATTGAGCAAACTGTGAAGATGACCTACCATACCTGCCTCGTTGACTATGATACAGTATCAGTATAGTCCTACACCATACCTCTCAGAGGCTGCCACAAGTCCCACATCATCATTGCCAAGATTGTCTTCTGTAGACATGGCCTTCCCCATAAGATCTATACCAGTGGATAATCTAGCCATGTCAGACCATATCGACCCCTACCCTGTCAATAGTACATATCAAGTTCTAATTGTGGCAACATTCATATAATGTTCCTAACTGACCTACCTACACATTTCTCTATATATCTTAATATAATATATTTAGGGCACATGTTTTGGTATATAATAAAAAATATTTATAAAAATATTGGCATACATTTTAAAAAGGGGGCCTCATAATTATCCATCCTTGACAAATCACTTTCCATCTTTTATTTAACTTGAAGCTAGAGATTATGATTGATACCTGAAGAGACTTCACTACCCAGTCCATATCCTTCTTCACCCTGTATTTTTTGTAAATGTGGTGTTGAAAGACAAGATGGACAAGAAATTGTAGTCTGACCAGTAAGTTCTCCTAAGCCTCACAGATTTGGCATATGATTTTTTTTCAATTCAAAAAATGTCTTCAAAGGGTAATTTTGATTAAATCTGATGAAAGTTAAGTCAAATTTAGAAAATTGCCTTCACTATCATTAGGGCAGTGTCTATTGTGTTGCATGACAGTCAGAAAGTCTAAATCTAAAAAATTGTGCATATAGAAAATGAAAGCAAAAGCTTTCTACACTGCAAAAAAGGAATCAAGATCAGAATACATGGTTGATGAACTAGTCCCATTTTGTGCAATAGCTTAGTTTAAGAAAATATATGACATGGAAATTTTTAGGTATAACCCTGGGATTATGGCTTGAAAAACATTTTCATTTAAAACCTATATAATCATTTGCATGCAAATAATTATCAATACAAACAAAAATATCAGAGGCCTACTTCCCTGACTACATATTACTACAGTTGTTACATACTATTCGATTAATTTATTTTATAAAGTAACTGGTTACTTAATGTTTAATGTCTGAAACAGATGGCTGTGCTAGACATCAAACGTCATACAGCACTATGGTAAAGTATTGTGTCGGATACGATAAAGAGGAGTTATAAATTAAGATACCATGTGTTAGATGTCAAAGATTAGTATGGTAGTGAAAAAGGAAAAAAAGGGGAGTGCATGAACTAGAGCGGGAGGGTTAAGGAGGTAGGGCAATTGAATGAATTACAGTGTATCAGTCACTGGGGAAGGTATAGCAATAATGTTCAAGGAAAACAGAGATGGCTGTTGGAAAAGTAGAAGAATCTGAGGAGAGGGTGGGGGTTAAATGTCAAAGATTTGAGGGTGTTATAGGAAAGTATAGTAATGAAAAGGGAAAAGAGGGAAGTAAATGAAGTGGAGCAGGGATTAGCAAATTGGGAAAAGTTAAGGGGTAGATCAATTGAGTGAATTGCACTGTATCTGTGACTAGGGGAGGAATAGGGACATTGTTCAAGGAAAACAGAGGTGGCTGTTGGAGAAGTAGAAGAATCCAGGGGATGAAAAGGGGGACTGGGGAAGGTGGTGAAGTATCAGGAAGAATGTTTGGAGGGGAAGGGTCTGGAGAAGGAAATTTTTGTGAAAGAGGGGATTCGTGTAAGTATTCAAAGTGGGAGGGGTAGAGAGGGTGAGGTATGTTGTGAGGGTGTAGGAGGAAGGGGGGTGGAGGGAACTTGAGGAGGAGGAGGATAGATATCTGCAAATAATTTAAATGTAGAGGGATTGGGGTATGGATGAGAGAGTGGAGTGTTCCCTTGGGTCATCTTTAGGAAGTTTTGGATGTTTTCAAGGGTTTCTAGAGGGGAGTTAGGTGAAGGGTACTGTGAAACAAAGGTTCTCTTATGAGGAGAATAGCAGAAGAGGAAGGTGTAACAGAGGATGGAATGGATTGTTTAGGATGCCCTATGCGACAAATAAAGTGAGGAGGGGTAGGGGTATCGGGAAGTGGTAGAGATTAAAGTATCTGGATTTACACTGGAAAAACGAATTTGACTAGGGGAAAGGGTGAGTAGAGGTAGGATGGTTTAGAGTATAGGGAAGAGATACTGGGGAAAATACAGAAACATTTTGTGAAGATGGTGGGGAAGCAGAGTAAAGGACTGTTTTGGAATAAGTTGAGAGAGAAAAACCTCGTTATCGTGCTTCTTGTCTGGCCTCACATAGAGTGAGGCCTAGTTTGGATCTAAGGACTGCTACCATACATTCGAGCTTATAGGCAAGGCAGTTCCTATAAAATACATTTGAACGGTCATGACCAGCTGGGGCATATAGAAGGGAGTGGGCTGTGGAGCGACAGTGTTTGGCTGGGTGGCTAAAATGCCAACATTTCTGATATTGACAAGGAAGGGGTCGCTGTGGTCGGACATGGTAGGACAATCCATCAACATAAACTTCAAGGGGGAGGTCATGTCTATAGAAGCTAATCTTAGCGTGGGACTTATGCTGGCCTTTGGGAGGAATAGTACTGCTACTGCATCATTATCATCAAGGCAGGTAAGTTGGTAATTTTCATAGTCTGACCAGTTCTTCTTGTAGATAGGACAAGCATTTGAGGGAATAGAAACAGTTCCCGTATAAGTATTAAGAGAGGGGTGAGGCTTAGCAGGAATGGGTTTGCCAGTGAGGTCAGTTAAGGTAGATAGTGCACATGACTGAGATTCAGATGTAACTGTGACAAGGTATGAAAGATCGGAGCGACTGCGAACGGTAATCTTGCCTACTTGTTTTTAGATGCATTGTTGAAAGAGAAGGGGGCTGTGGGGGGAATCACAAAGAATTGATCCCACTACACTGGGCCAAAAAGAGTACTCAAAAGGTTTGCAGAGGTAGAGGCAGTAGGAGGAAGAGGGAAAGAGGAAGATGGGATGATGTGGAGTGGAGTAGTTTTGTGGGGGGGAGGAAAATAATGATGAAGAATAGTAATAAGGGAAGAGAAGGTAGACACTGAAAAGGGTTGTGCAGTAGATGGAGAAGAGAATGTTGGGAGAGAGGAAGGGGGGCTTTCTGGAGGTTGAGTAATAACCTGGGTGGGTGTTTTGGAATGGTTAGAGTTGTCAGTAAGCAATGAGGACAGGGTATTAGTATCAGTGGTCTGAGCCATGGTCAAAGGAGGGGCAGGGTAAAAAAAAAAAACATCAAAATTAAATTTAGATAGGCTAGTTGATGAATGGGCAAGCCTTAATACCCCTATCCCCTATTAAGGTCAAAGAATCTTCATTATTGGCCATGGTGAGCTTGAATAAAATGGGGAAAAGAGAAAAGTGTACCCCTCAGGGTCCCATACGGGTAAGGCACGGCAAGGAATACCGTGCCCATGGCTCCTGGAAGCCGATCATGACTGACACAAAGCCAGCTTTTCATCCTTTCAGCACGGCTCTCACACCCTAGAAATGGGATAGAAAGGGATAAAGAAGAGGAAAGGGGAGAAGAAAAGACCAAGTAAAATTAGTTGGGCCTCAGTCTTCGTCTCCTAAGCCCTCCCATGACAGCAACAAACAAGGTATTGGGAGGGTAACTGGTTGTGTTAGGCATAAATTTCTTTCTCATGAATCCAAACAAATTTCATCTTTTAAATACATAAATTGTTATGATTCAAATAAAAAAGTTTTATGCAGGAAGAGAAAGGGATAGCTTGATAGGTTTACATCTAAAGAAAAGAAAGATTTCCTTTATTGGTGGAAGTAATGGCAATGAAAAGTATGCAAGGCCGTTAAAGCAGCCTGAATGGTCTGCTGGCAATTACTCAGGCTGCAAGGTAACCAAGGCATTTCCCTATGTCATGCACTCTCTTCACCAGTACCAGTGACCTATGAGATCTGAATGAATAGAATAAATGATTACAGAGATCAGCATTAGAAAACAAAACTAAGTCTATATTGTATCTTAGTTGTGAGCACTAGAGACAAAACTGTCTAAATTGCACCTAGTTGGAGACAGTACAGTTATAAGGGAGATATAGTGGTTTTAAGGATGAATGATTAGAAAAAAAGAAACTAGATATCTCAAAACAGAGCTAAAACATGTGAACAACCTTTATTTTTGACAACTAATGCTGATCAACATGTGGAACTACTAAAGGGAAGTTGGATCATTTGTGCTGATATTTTAACTTTGTAAAGAAATACCAGTTCCAGTTTAAGAAAGAACCATAAACTTACAGCTCCAGGGAGGAGCAATTTCCATGCTCAGGATCCTATTCCTGCCCACCATGCAAGTAATGGTGCAGGTTGTATTGCAGAAAACTAATTAGTATGAAAAAATTAAAATGACAGAAATAACAAAATGTTATTTGTTATTATTATTGCACTGAGATATGGACTACTTAATGAGATGAAATAGTCTGTACAAGGAGACCAGTCTGTTACCATCTAGATAAAGCAAATCATATAACAAATATTGGAAAATGGCATAAAATCTAAAAATACTTATTCAGAAAAAGAGAAAATAACAATGCAAAAGGGTGGCATGGAGTCTTGTCACAAAACACAAGGGTTTGTTTGCACCCAGCCTACCAGCTGCACACCTGTCAGTGTCTGCCCACGCAAGCCCCATATTTTGGGCCACATGACGACATTGATCAGATGAAGGTGGAATGGAAAAAAAGGAAAATAGCATACAGGAGTTTTGAGATCAGAAAGAAGAGTAGACCCTATGAACACTGTCTGCATCCCAGTGAACATTGCCCATTTTCATTCCATTTCCAAATCACATCATTAACATTTTGATTTTCTACTTAGTTGTTGTTATCCAATATGTATTCTCACTTATCTTTCCTTTAGTACATTTCAGTATTATGAGCAATGAACTTATGATATTTTTTTCCTAGAAGGATTTTAGCTATTTTTATTGGTGTTGAAAGCTCTTCTTAATAACTGATGCAAAAATTATCATGATTTTAGATTAGTTGTGGAGTGAAACAAACAGTAATGAATCATCTTAACAATATCACTCTATGTATGGTATAAAACTAGTAGCTTATTCAAATGGTAGCAGCAGTATTGTATATTAACACCAAAAATTGGGAGAATTATGTTGCCATGCGAAATACAGCAACTAATGTTTATAAGGAGGCTAAATCTGAATATGATGCTCACTTGAAAGAAGTTCTCTCACAAGCCTCACAGCCGCATAAATGGTGGTCAACACTAAAAACATCTCTGTTTGGTCTTGAGTCTTCCATTCCTCCTTTAATGAAACCTGATGGTAGTGTTACGTATAGTCCATTTGAGAAAGCTACCTTGTTAGCAGATTGTTTTATTTCAAAACAAAGTTTAGAAGATATTGAACTTCCTCCTTCATGTCACCCATTGCCATGCTTTAATTCATTTGCTTTCAGGTCCTCTGAAATCAAGTATCTGTTATCTGAACTAGATGAATATGGTGGAGTAGACCCTAATGGCTTGTTTCCTTTGATTTTAAAAACTAAATGGCCAATTAGCTCCTAAATTAGCCGTAATCTTACGCCTTTTAGTTCGTAAAGGGTCATTTCCGATTGCTGGCGCTTTGGTAATGTTACCCCTATTCCCAAGGGCCCACTACAGTCTTCACCTACTGAATATAGGCCCATTTCAATTACACCAATTTTATCCAAGGTTTTTGAACGTTTGCTGGTCAAACGTCTTTCTGTACATTTGAGACCGTTTCTTCCAGAGACTCAGTTTGGTTTTAGAAAGGGACTCGGCTGCAATGATGCACTGCTTATGTTGGTGCATGAAATGCAGTCTGCTTTAGATAAGGGTCATGAGTCAAGACTTGTCTCGCTGGATTTTAGTGCAGCTTTTGACACTGTTAATCACAAGGGTTTAATTTTTAAGTTACAGTCTTTTGGTGTAGGTGGTAAAGTTTTAAGTATTTTAACTGAATTTTTAACTGGTAGGCAGCAGCGTGTTCATGTTGATGGTAGTTTTAGCTCGTATTCTCATGTATCTTCTGGGGTTCCTCAGGGTAGTGTTCTTGGCCCTTTGCTCTTTATCATGTATACAAGCGATATGTGGTCTGGCATTACTAATAAAATGTTGGCATATGCTGATGATACTTCTCTCTATGCTGATATTCCTTCTCCGGCAACTAGGCAAATAGTAGCTGACAGTCTCACTGTAGACCTGATGATGATTCAATCGTGGTGCTCTCGGTGGGGCATGAAATTAAATCCTACTAAGTCTAAAGAAATGATTGTGAGTCGGTCTCGAACGCAGTTGCCTCAGCATCCAAGTCTGCTGATTAATGGAGTCTTAATCACTTCGGTGGATAACTTGAAGCTCTTAGGTGTAACCTTTGATTCAAAGCTTACATTTGAATTGCATATTAGGAATATGGCCCGGGCAATTTCATCAAAGTTAGGCATCATTCGCAAGTGCAAGAAAATCTATGAAGATGACATTACACGTAGGTGCTTCTTTTCTTTTATTCTGCCTCATTTTGAGTATTGTTCTTCTGTGTGGTTATCTGCTGCAGACTCACACTTAAGACTGCTTGATCGTTCTTTTAATTCCATTAAATTTCTCCTGTCTGACTTAAATTTGGACATTGGACATCGTAGAGTTATTGGGGCTCTTTCAGTTTTATACAAGATTGTAACCGATAATTCACATCCCCTCTATAAGTTTTTACCTGATTTTTATCAACCTGCAAGAATTACCAGAAGTTCTATGACCCTCAATTCAATGACATTTGATGTAAGTCGATCGTCTACAAGTCAGTTTTCTAGATGCTTTTTTACTGCTATTTGTAGACTTTGGAATAGATTGCCTTCAGAGATTGTAACTTCTTCGACTCTTGATAAATTTAAAACGTCAGCTAACATGTTTTTCTTACGTAATTAGCTGACTTTCTTTTATTCATTCTTTCTTAGCTGTATCTTGACCTGCACTGACACCTTTGGTGGTATAAATCTCGATTTTTTCAGTGTGGCTCATTATATAGCTTAATATAATAATAATAATAATAATAATAATAATAATAAATAATTTCATAGAACTACAAAATCACAGACACTATTTTTTCATTGCCATATCATGTTAATGGCGGCCATAAATCAGGACCAAAAGAGCTTTGGTTATATCACTTCCTTTTGAGAAAACAGAGGAAAAAGGTAGGAAAAAACTTAAGCATTTCAACATCTTTAATATTCAAAACATTATGCACCTTGCATTTAAATACAAAACTGGTACAGTAATATGTTGTCAAATTAATATGAAAAAAAAGGAAACAATGGAAATTATATGAAATTATAAAAGCACTTTGCTTGAATTACCTCAAGCTAAACTGGTGTTTTAATAAATGAAAAATGTATTTAAGAAAATAATAATATTCATTGATAAATAAAAACTTCACTTAGTGCCCCTTACAACAGAAAAAACACAAAACAAAAGCCATTGCTTATTTCATCAAAATTGAACATTAACTACATCATACCTTAATGATTATTTCATATACATCTCAGTCTCTCCTTTTGGAGTCTGCTGCTCTAGAGAGATCATCCACCTTTTGGGAAAGTAATGCAGAGTTTTGGTCAACCCATTTTAAGGTGTCCATATGTGCTGACAGCACTCTGGCAATTGTTGTAACTGGGTCAGAAGCTTGTGAGGAGGAGTTGTTGTTGTTCAAATGTTCAATAACCTTACACAAGTCATCTGTCATCTGGCGAAGCTGGGAGTCAAGGTTCTGAAAAGAAAAAGACACCACCAACCATTATTTCTCAGGAAGATAAATAATCAAGAAAGCCTTTTCACTTATTTTAGTACTAATGTATAAATAAAACCCATGCCTCTATATGCCTATATTATATCAATTCTTTTCTTTAAATCTATTCAAGACTCAAGCCAACTGTTCTGCAGACAACTGCAAATGGGACATTGTGTATCAGTAAGTTCTTTAACACATTGCTGCCAGGTATATGTACTGTCTACTGAATTTTGTTAGCACATAGATGGCTCCACAAACACTCAACCACCAAGGATCCAATAAATATACCTTCAGGACCTCATCTTGACCCCCCATTTTTTTCTGACTGATATCAATATTGATATTATTATTACTGGCATTATGAGGTGTGATAGGTACGACTAGTAACTGACTCATGGGTGATTAAGCAGTTGTGGAGCCATCTATTTGTAAAGGCAATTAATAAACAATAGAAACACAGTAGACATGGCTTGTATTCTTTCCATTCCCACATCAATGGGTTAACAGAAACTAATTAGCAGCTTCACTGTATTACAGCTCTTCATATTTGCTCCTAAAGCTTTTTGGACAGGGTTTAGAGCACAAGTAGTGGTTGTGTGGATAAGGACAGCTTTTTCCCATTAGGCTTCCTGAACAAGGATTTAGTCAAGAGTGTCTCACAACATTTGCCTCCTCCACTTGTTCCTTTCAGTGATATCTCAATACAAAGTTGAGATTAATTAATTTATTCATTACTATTATTATTACAATTATTACTAATATTGTTACCATTATCATCATTATTACTTTATCATTTATTATTATTACTTTTTTACTATTGCAACCTTCATATAACTGAAAGGTGGGATACAAGTCACTGAACATGATACACTAAACAAAAACAAAATTAAAACTTGTGCAACAATTTTTGCACCTAATAGATGAATATATAAGCTAATACACACACTGTAAAACAGATTCAGTTTATTATATACTTTTCATAACCAAAAAGATAGATTGTGTAAGTTGTGGAAAATGTTATGCAGAGAAAGAAAATTAAAGTGTGTGTTTCTGATCAAATAAAGCTACAGTGATTTTATTACATATGCTCTTTATCAATGTATAAGCTAATAAGGACAACATACTACAAATTCAGTAAATTGCAACCTCATTATAACTGAAAAATATAATGTACAAGTCACAGAACCTGATATGATGCAATAAAATTAGAAATTTGTATTTCTTTACATAAAAAATGCTGAGCTTTTACACCCCCCAAAAAAGAAAGAGAGAGAGAGAGAGAGAGAGAGAAAGAGAGAGAGGAGAGAGAGAGAGAGAGGAGAGA
>NW_020872530.1:355640-365640 GCF_003789085.1 Penaeus vannamei
AACACATAAATATTATAACAGAAAATACCCACTCCGCATTATTAAATCTAAAAAACTGGGAAAACTTCCAAAAAATACACCCAGAGGAACTAATACCTTTCACTAACACGACTCTCAATAGCAAAATAACAAGACCTTTTTCTCTCCATCTGGCAACACCGTTCTACCCTTGAGCACAGCCGAGCGACCGAAGGAAAAATCAATCTTACATAAGCCAGGGGGGGGCAGAGAGAAAGAGAGAGAAGAGAACGAGAGAAAGAGAGAGGAGAAGAAAAAGTAAGAGAGAAGAGAAAAGTACTAGACGAGAGAGAGAAGAAGAGAGAAGAGAGACGGATAGAGAGAGAGAGAGAGAAGGGAGGAAGAGAGAGAGAGAGAAGAGATCGGAGAGAGACCGACAAGAAAGAGAGAAAGAAGAGGAAGCAGAAGAGACAGAGAGGAGAGAGAGAGAGAGAGAGAGAGAGAGAGAGAAGAGAAGGAGATGACGAGAGAGAGAGAGAAGAGAAGAGAGAGAAGAGAGAGAGGAGACAGAGAGAGAGAAGAGAGAAGAAAGGAGAAGACGAGGAGAATCAGAGAGAGAGAGAGAGAGGAGAAGAAGACGAGAGAGAGACGAGAAGAGAGATTAGAACGAGAGAAAAGAGAGAGACTAAGAGAGAAAAGATGAGAGAAAAGAGAGAGAGGAGAGAAGAGAGAAGAGAGAGGAGAAGAGAAGAGAGAGAGAGAGAGGAAGACGAGAAGACTGAGGATGTCGAAAAATCCGAGATGAGAGAGAGAGAGATACATATAAACCCCATTATATCGACCCCGCAGGCTTATCACATTGGAAATAGCAAGAGACAAAGGGAAGGAGAGTTAAGATGTTGCAAGAGGATCCAGGAGGAGGGAAAGAGAAATCGAAGGAGGCGAAAGAGCTGACAGAGAAGAAGAAGGATGGCATTACCCTCGTAAGCTGGAGAATCTCCTTTGCTATTACTTTACCGCAGTCTAGTGAGTAGGAGAGAGGCAGAGGAAGGGGGGGATCGGAGAAGGAGATGAGATGGGAGGAGAGGAGTAAGAAGTGCATGAGGAGCGGAGAGGAGGAGGAGTGACGAAGAGAGAGAGACAGAGGAGGAGGAAGGAGGTGAGGAGGGAGCTTGTAGGGAACGAGCAGGTAAGAGAAACCATAGAGCGAGGGAGGAGAGGAAGAGGAAGAGAGCTGGAGGAAAAATTCAATGAGAGGAAAGGAACCAGTGTGCAATACCAAAATGAGGGAAAAAAGGAGAAGGGAGAGCAAAATCAGAAACCTAAAACAAAAAAAAGTTGGAGAGAAATAATATTAAGGAAGAAAACTAATGACGACAGATAAACGAAAAAAAAAAACAATAACAAAAACAAAAAATAGAAATAATACAAAACAATTGAAAAACAAAAATTAACAACTTCCAAACCCACATACACAACCCCCCCCTACCAACCAGCCCACCTCCCAAAAAGCAAAAAAAGAAAAAGAAAAAAAACTAAAAACGTTTCACAACAATTCGGGGGGGAAAAAAGTGCGTTCCCGGGAGCCATCCACGAACACTTACACACTTACAAAGTCTTGCAATTCGCCTTTATGGTCTGGAGGCTATAATGTATTTCGACTTAATTCGACCCAGACCAAAACACGCGTTTTCGGGAGCATAATGTGAAAGAAAGCCAAATGCGCCGGCAGGAGATGAGGAGGAGGAGGAGGGAAGGTGGGGTGGAGGAGGAAGGGCGTGGTAAGGGGAGGGAGAAGGAAGAAGGGGAGGTGATTGGAGAGAGAAGAGGTAGGAGAAGTTGTGAGTGGATTGGAGAGAGAAGATGAGGAGGATGGGAGGAGGCAAAGAGGAGGAGAGGGAGGAGGAAATGAGGAGCAAAGGCGAGGGGGAGAGGGGAGAGGAAGGGGAGGGTAAGGGGAGAAGAGGAGGAAATATGAGGGCGAGGAGGGAAGAAAGGGGGCAAAGAGGAGGATAAAGAGGAAGGGAGAAGCAGGAGGAGGGGGAGGAAGGCAAGGAGGAGAGGAACAGAAGGTAAAGGGATGGCCGGTAGGAAGAATGTAGGAGAAGGAGGGAGGAGGAGGGAGGAAGAGGTAGGAGGGTAGAGGTAAGGGGAGGGAAGGTGGAGTTGGAGGAAAGGCGAGGGTAAAGAGGAATGGAAAAGGAGTTGGAGATGGAGAAGAGAAGGAAGGGAGAGGGGAGGAAGAGAAGGAAGAGGCGATGAGGTCGATGGAGCTGGGGCTGAGGGGATGGGAAGCTCTGGAGCTGCTTAGCTCGGGAGGGCGAAGGGGGGGGGAGGGCGTCTGACGGCCTGGCCTGGAGCAATGACTTCGCGGTAGAGAATGAATGACTAGGATTTCCGTGTCAGCAAAAGAACACCACACACACACACACACACACACACACCACACACACACACCACACAAAGCGCACGCACACACAGAAAGAGATGGAGAGGAATAAATACACACACAACAGACATTACACCAACATACACACACTACCAACACACACACACACACACACACACACACACACACACACACACACACACAATACACAACAACAATAAACAAAATAAATTCAATCCACATTATAGTCCATGAATAAACATTTTCGACGAAGGCAAAACATAAAAAACGCTTTTAAACAAAGCTTGTATCATTTTCGCTCAAAAAAAACATGTTTCGCAAACTAAAACAAACTTAAACTGCGCCAAACAAACTTAACAAATAAAAATAAACTCGTTTAACATATATAATTACACATCAGAGAAGAGAAACTTTATTAATTAAATTTTGTTAACGGAAAAAAAAATCAAATTGAACTTCAAAGGTTTCGTAATTCCCCTTTGCTGTTATAATTACGTTAAACTCTACGGGCAGACAAAAAAGAAGTTAAATTCCTCTATTAACAAAAAAAAAAAAGAAAAAAAAAAAAAAAAAAAAAAGTAAGACATTGTGCATTAATTAATCTAAATTAATATTCCACGGAAGCTACGCTCTTGCTAACTTCATTCTCAAATACGCAATTATAATCTAAAAAGTAATAATACCAAAATAAATATATGAATAAATAGAAAATAGAAAATCTAAATGTACAGACAAAGTGAGAAAGGATGACCAAATGATGATGATAATGATGATGATGATGACTGATCGTCGACTATACTAATGGTGATGATGATAGCGATATAATGATAAAATAGTCATAATAAGTAATGAGCAATAATAATAATAATAATAATAACAACGAATAGTAATAATAACAATAATAACAATAATGATGATGATGATAGTAGTAATAGTAGTAGTGAATGTAGGGGAATAGTAGTAGTATCACTTATCATTGCCATCATTATAGTCAATAACAATTAAAAAAATCTCAATAATATGATAATACAAAAACAATGATAATAACAACCACAACAATAACGGTCGCATCCACACACATAAAGCAATAAGAACTAAAAATAACAATAATTATTAATAAAAAATAATAATAAATAATATAAAAAAATAATAAAAATAAATAAAAATAAAAATGAAATTATATACATACACCAAATGAAGAAACTACCAAGCAAACATATTCTAAAAAGACAAAAAATAAGAAAGAAAATATCGACGCTTGAACCGAGTCCGAAAAGCTAATCTCCACTCGCGATAAATTATGTAAGGGCCGATAAGCGATCCGACACAATAAGCATTGACGTGTCTATTACTTATTCGAAACCTTTTGTTGTCTTTTATTTCACTGCTTCTATTGTCTGTAGTTTATAAACTTACAGAAGAGAAGAAAGAAAGAGAATGGCAGATCAACAGATATATGAGAGAGAGAGGAGAGAAGATGAGAGAGAGAGAGAGAGAGGAGAGAGAGAGGGAGAGAGAGAGAGAGAGAGAGATAGAGAGAGAGAGAGAGAGAGAGAGAGAGAGAGAGAGAGAGAGAGAGAGAGAGAGAGAGATGAGAGAGAGAGAGAAAGAAGAGAGAGAAGAAAGAAAAAAGATAAGAAAAGAAAGAAAGAAAGAAAGAAGAGAGAAAGACAGACAAACAGAAATAGAAAGAGAGAAAAAAAAGTCTACGCAAATTTCCCAACAAAAAACTTTCCCGAGCGCTTGTCAAACATTTCGAAAAGTCCCGCCAATAACCACCTTTTCAGTCCCGATCCGAACAGCAGCCCGGAGGATTCAGTGTCCGGCGAGAGTCGTCGATATTCGCGCGATTCTCGACTAGTCCCGCTGTTCCCTCCGCGTGTTAACACCGCTGGGGACTCTGGTAACATTGCGTATAGGATGGGCTGGTGTGTGTGTTGATGAACCGGTGCTGGGGGGAGTGGTGTGGTATTGGGTGTGTTGTTTGTGAGTTTGGATGGGGTAGGGGGATATGGGTTGGGAGGGTTGAGGTGGTAGGGTAGATGGTGGGAGGGTAGGAGTTGGGGTGGTTGAGAGTGTTGAGTTGGGGAGGATGATGGAGTTGTGGGTAGAGGTTTGGAGTGGCTTGCGGGTGGTGGGGAGGTATGCTTTCGGTGGGGTTGGGAGGTGAGTTGGGGTTGGGAGAGGTGTAATTGTGGTGGTTGGTAGAGGAAGAGTGGCAAGTGCGGAGAGGGTTGGCAGGGAGGAGGGCGTAAGGTGATGTGGAGATTGGTGCAATGGGGAGGGGGGAAAATGTGGGTCGGTTGCGGAGGAGTTAAGGTTCGGCGTTAAAGGAGAGTAAATCAGGTAGGGGAGAGGGTAAGCGTTGGAGGGGGAAGGGAAGAGAAAGGCAAGATTAGAAAGAAATGAGAGTTGGGAGGAGGGGTAAAGATGGGAGATTGGAAAGGAGGACATAAAGTTGTGAGAGATGACGGGGTTAAGGAGCAATGGGAAGCGTGAGAGGTGGGAAAAAGGGGGTAAAGATGGGGGTTTAGAGAAGATGGAATAATTGGGAGACCGGGGGAGTAATCAGGGTGGAAGGGTTGAGGGAGAAAGGGTTTTATTGAAGGGGAAAACCAACGTAACGAAAGGAGGGGTAAGGGATGTAGGAGGATGAAAGGGTGAAGGAAAAGGAGTAAAAAGGAAAGGAAAGGAAAGATACAAAAGCGTAGATATAAAAAAAACAAAAAACAACAACAAACTGCGAAAAGACACATGGCGGCAACCACACACCTCACACACCACTAAGAGAATCCTCCCGCAATAACAAAATCAGAACCACATATCGAAACCAACATCCTCCTGAAATACAAAGCACGACCACAATACTCAAAACAAACATCCCTCCCGACATACAAGTCAGGAACCACATAACAGAGCGACATCCTCCCGAAATACAGCGAGAACACATATCAAAACGAACACCTCCAGAAATACAAGTCAGGATCACATATCAAAACCAACATCCTCCCGACATGTCAAGTGAGAACCACATATCAAAACAACATCCTCCTGAAATTACAAAACAAGAACCACGATAGAAAACCAACATCCTCCGAAATATAAGTCAAAACCACATATCGACAACATCCTTCCGAAAACAACTGAAAACCACTATCAAAAAACCAACATCCTCCCACTATAGAAAAGCAACAAACCACATATCCAAAGCTGACTGCACTACCAAACCGACCCTGCTTAAACTGGGCGTCTTGACAGAGTGACCACCCGTGCCAGCTACCGAGTCGGGCGCAGAGCCAACTGTGGCGGAATCAAAAACCGCTACCCAATACGTGACTCTGGCGAAAGTCGTGCGCACCCTGCGCCGACGCACGCAAATGCTCTCGCTCAAAATTTGATACTCAGCCACGAGGAAACTATAATCAAATATAGTGATATTTGGTGCTCGATTGTCGTGATGCCCTCGCCTCCCACACCCCACCCCCCCCCTCCCCTAGACTCCTCCCACCTCCTCCACCCTCGTATCACATCTCCGCGCCACCACCTTCCGTCCTCCTTCCTCCAAATCCTCCCCCCGCCAACCTCCACCCTCTTTCTAACATCCCACCCACCCTCCGCTCCACGCTTCCTACATCCGCCTCTACCGCCCAACCCTACCTTCGCCACCTTCTCCCACATCCCACCCACCCTCCCCCCACCTCCCTCCACCCACCCTCCACATACCCGCCACCCTCCACCCACCCTCCACCTCCCTCCACCCTCCCCACCCCTCCACCCTCTCCCTCGCAAGACGCCCCCACCCTCTCGCCACGCCCCCGGATTTACGTGTAAAGTCTGATCTGTCTTATCTCCTCGGACGGCGTCTGGAGCGCGCCCACAGAGGCTTCTTACGGGCGGCCTCGATGTCTAAACTCGATTTTGTTGGGCGACGGAAGCTCCTCGTGTGCAGCGCCGGGCCGAAGGGGAAGCAATCAACCGAACGTAAATAAATAAACAACATTACACATGCCACATAATTAGGGCTTGCGTCCCTACATACATCCGGGGATTTAGACTCAGGAATGCCGATGGACGGGGATGGAGCAGACGCCGTATGGTCACGGCGCTGGAAGGGCGTTTATTAATCTTCTAACGCACAGACAAACCACGAAATAAAGACCGACAAGACACACACACGCACATCGCAACGAACATGCGGCACCCATTTATCACACACCACCAAAAGACACAACCACACACACCACACACAACACACACAACACAAACGCTACACACATACACACACACCACTCACCACACACACACACACAAAACACACACACTCACACACACAACACAAACCCAACACCACACACACACACACAACACGACACACACATCACAAACACAAAACATCACCACACACACACATACACTCACACACAGACACAACACACAACACACACACACACACACACACACACACACACACACACACACACCACCACACACACACACCAACAACACATACACTCAATCACACACAACGCACCCAACACCCCACAACACCCCACACACACACACACACACACACACACCACCACACACCACACACACACAACACCCACACCACAACAACCCAACCAACACCACACACGCAAAAAAAAAAGTCACCTACACCATCGCTAATTAAAGAGCTCCAAGGTGATCATTCAGCTGTCAGGTTGTCAATGGCGAGAGATCAATGACCGCAATCCCCCGCCCTCTTTGCCCTCCCGCGCGCCATAACGTAAAGAATTTTCTATGAATCTCGTAACGAAGAGATGGCGGAGGAATTCATCCAGCTGGTTGAGTCATCGGATGCTGCGCCGAAGTAATAATTGAAATGTATATAATTGAAATGATAAATTAATAATTGAAATGATAATTAATAATTGAAATGAAAAATTAATAATGAAATTTAAATTAATAATGTGATGATAAACATAATTTAATAAATAATTAACTCAATTAGTTAATTAATAATAAACTTAAATTAATAATGATGATGATGATAAAATTGGTAGAAAAAATAATAGAGAAATAGTAATATATCATGACAAAATCCCGTCTTTAATTTAAAAAAATTAAAATGTGCACATAATAATAAAAAAAGTAATAAATAATTATCAATAATCAAGATTTAAAATAGTAACGCTAACCCAAACGTTTTCTTTGTGCAACCGATCTAAAGAGTATCTAAACACTAAACGTATATAAATTAAAAAGATAAAAATAAAACAGAGAGAAAAAAAACGAAATAAAAGAAAAGAACAAAGAGAAGAAAACGTACCAGAACACATTAAAAAAGAAAACTAAACAAATACATCTAAACTCAAGGAAACCCTCTATGTTTCCAACTTCTTTTTTTTTTTTTTTTTTTTTTTTTTTTTTTTTTTTTTTTTTTTTTTTTTTTACACCACGATTTCCTTACATTATTTCCTTCCTGTTTCCATCCGACCGACAAGGAACCCGAAAGTAAATATGAAACCCCCGGATGGAAACCTCAGCCCGGATCCAATCTACCTGACAATCAGTGATCCGATTTGCCAATTGAAGGAGCACTAGGGGGGGGGGGGTGGGAGGGAAGGGGGGGAGGGGAGAGGATCATCTGGAGGGGTGAGGGAGGGGGAGGGGTGAAGTTAGGCCTACGCTAAGAGTACTTTCGTGGTCTCGCTTCGCTCTCCGCAGCTGTGACGTAAAGGAGAGAGAGAGGGGAGGGAAGGCGGGGGGGAGGGGAGGGAAGGAGGGAGAAAGAGGGGAGGGAAGGGAGGGAGGGAGAGGGGAGGATGCGAAGGAGGGTAGAGGGGAGGGGATAAGGAGGTGGAAAGAGAGGGGGGAGGGAAAGGAGAGAAGAGAAGGTGGAGAAGGAAAGAGAGAGGAGAAGGGAAGGAAGAGGCGGGAAGGAGAAGAAAGAGAAGAGAGGAGGAGGAGGAAAGAGAGAGAAGATAGGAAGATAAAAGGGGATAAACCGTATGTTTACTACCGATAACAATCACCATAACGTTAATAACAACCGTCACAACCAGACTGCTTTTGTTTACAATACTACAACAATGACAAAATTATCCTAATAATTAAAATACCAGGAATTGATACCAACAACGCACAAACAACAATAACAAAAATAATAAAACAACAAAAAAAAACAGCAACAAAAACAAAAAAAAAACTACAGTAACAAAATAATAAGGCAAGAAAAACAATACAACTACAACAAAAAAAGCAACAACCAAGTAACATGCAAAACCCGCCCCGCCTCCCGCCGCCTCCCCGCGCCCGACGACGCCTCCGAGACGCAGCGTTCTTCGCCGCCTCCTGTTTCGCTGCTTGGAGGATCAACGCCCTCGTGTGGCTTTATCGATTGGGCTTTTCTCTTCTCCACTCCACACTTTCCTCTTTCCATCTCCCTTCTTTCCTCTTTCCATCTCCCTTCCTCTTTCACTTTCCTCTTTTCTATCTCCCCTTTTCTTTTCTCCTTCTTTCTCTCTCTCCCTTCTTTCCTCTTTCCTATCTCCCTTCTTTCCTTTTCTATCTCCCTTCTTTTCCTCTTTCTATCTCCTTCTTTCCTCTTTTATCTCCCCCTCTTTCTACTCTTTCCATCTCCCATTCATCTCCTTCTTTCCTCTTCTTCTTCTCCTCTTTCTATCTTCCTTCTTTCCTCTTTCCATTCCTCTTCTTTCCTCTTTCCATCTCCTTCTTTCTTTCATTCTCCCTTTCTTCTCTTTCTTTCCCTACTTTCTATCTCCTTCTTTCCCTCTATCTCCTTCTTCCTCCTTCTTCCTCTTTCCTCTCCTTCTTTCCTCTTTCCATCTCCCTTCTTTCCTCTTTCCCATTCTTTCCTCTTTCTATCTCCCTTCTTTCCTCTTTCCATCACCTTCTTCCACTTTCCCTCCTCTTTCCTCTTTCCATTCCCATGTCTGGAGAATTTTTTTCTTTTATTCTTCTCTTCTGTATTTTCCTCTCTCTTAACCTTCTATTTTCTTCTACTTCCTCTTTCTTACATTTCTCCTCCTTTTTCTTCTCTGTTTCCCTCCCTTTTTCTAGTTTTCTTCCCTCCCTTTCCCCTCTTCCTTTCCTCTTTTACTCCTCTTTTCCTTTCTCCTTTTTTCTCCTCTCCTTTCTTTCTCCTCTTCCATACTTTCTCCCTTTTCTCCTCTTTCCCCTTTCTCTTTTCTTTTTTTTCTTCCTCCTTTCCTTTTCTCCCTTCTTCCTTCTTTTTTCTCATCTTCCAACCTTCTCTTTTTCTCTCTTCCCTTTCTCCCTTTTCTCCTCATCCCTCCTTTTCTCTTTTCTCCCTTCCCCTTTCTCCCTTTTCACCTCTCCTCCTTTCTCCTTTTCTCCCCTTCCCTCATTCTTTTTTCCTCTTCCCCCCCCCTTTCTTCTCCCCTCTATTCCTTCCTCCCCCTTTTCTTCATCATTCTCCTTAAGCCCGGCTTATTAGTCCCTCTCAACGTCGGGGGGGGGGGATAAGACTCGGACGCAGGTGGCCGAAGAAATGGAAAAAAATAAATCTTACAAGAAAAGAAGAAGGAAAGAGAGAGAGAGAAAAAAAAATTGATAGGGTGACGTTTCTATTCCAAGCCAACATGGCCGCGTACATACACAGACGAG
>NW_020872530.1:370640-371792 GCF_003789085.1 Penaeus vannamei
GAATTTTGTAGCCGTCATAAGTTCCAGTGTTCACTAAATAATATAGTTATGTCCGCGTATTCTAATCATCAAAACTTATACCAAGTGGATAGCGAAGGCATATCTTATAATTCCCGGATGAGCCACCGCTACTTAGCGGATAAACAACCACGCGGTCCGTTATACTTCGGCTTATGGGTGACTTTTGGAGAATGATGAAAGGGAAGTATAGGTACAAAGGCTAAAAAGCACAATTATTTCTCGTATCCGTGTTTTCTTCTTGCTTTTTTCTCAGCGTAGACTCCCGAGAATCTTAAAAGGCGCCTCTTACCGTCGCGCAGCCCAAGGAACTAACGCATACACGTCGGGGCGCGAGGTATGTTTAAAATGACACGTTCTCATACCAAGGCAGATCTCGGCCTCTGGATCCTTTTTTAATTCACTCCTCTAGCAGATAAAGTAAAAAATAGAATAAGCATAATTAAGAAAGGCAATAAAAATGAGCAACGCATATGACAGGAAGGGCTCTCTCAGAGAAAGAAAAGAAGAAGGAGGAGAAAAAGAAGAAATATTATAGTACATTAATTATAAGGATCATGTCGCGTGTGTGTAGCCTGCATCGATCGGTAGTGATGGAGGTCGATGTGGTGTGCGTTGAAATAGCGTCGGATGTAGAGTGTGTGAGATGGAAATGAAGATAGAAGAATAAGAAAGAAAAAGAAAAGAACACGAAAACGAAAACAAACAGCGTAGATAAGGGGGAAGGCGTATATACGTTACAAGAAAAATTTTATATCTGTCATCGTCATTTGCGTTCTATAATGGATGGTAGGAAGCTGAGACCCATGTCCTGCCTCGGACGTCCTTACTATTTAGAGTTGTACTACTTCCATTTAATGCTCCACCAATTTCGTTTTATGAGGGAAAACCCTTTGTAGCGGCGCGTAATATAGGGAGATGAGGGAGATAGTGGGGAAGGGTGGAGTATAGAAGAGAGGAGATGAGGAGAGAGAAGTGGAGTTAGGGAAGGCGGGTAAGTGTAAAGAAAAGAGAGAATGAAATAGAGGGTATATATAAGACCCACACACACACAGCACATCACACAGACAGCACACCAGGCCACACACACACCACACACAAACCACAGGGGAACGTACACAGCACACACCGAAG
>NW_020872531.1:0-5000 GCF_003789085.1 Penaeus vannamei
TATTGCTAGTAATACTGAAGACTTTGCAAGAATAGATTCCATGAAATGTCATTGCATATTATACATATAAAACTGAGATTATGTATGCTAGATAAATACATAAATACATGAATAAATAAATAATAAAAGTAATGATAAAGAAACGGAAGATAAAAATAGAGCTGAATAACTTTCATAAAAAAGTTTGGCGTGATACAATTGCATTTTGTGCGAAGAGGATTTAAAGAGATACACTAGTTTCATTTCGAAAAAATACTGAAACAAAACAATCAAACAAGAATAAAAAAAAGTCTAAAAACAAAGAAATTTAAACTCAAAGCAGAAGATTTAAAAAAAGAAAGAGAAAAAGAAAGAAAGAGAATATAATTAAGTAAGGAGTAAAAAGATTACCTCGAGACGAAACTGAAACACGCAAACAGGTTGAAAGAAGAATCCTGTTACTTAACGGAGATTCCTGTTACTTAACGGAGATTCCTGTTACTTAACGGAGATTCCTGTTACTTAACGGAGATTCCTAAAGGAGATTCCTGTTACTTAACGAGATTCCTGTTACTTAGATTCCTGTTAAAGGAGATTCCTGTTACTTAACGGAGATTCCTGTTACTTAAGAGATTCCCGGAGATTCCCGTTACTTAACGGAGATTCCGGAGTTACTTAACGAGATTCCTGTTACTTAACGGAGATTCCTGTTACTTAACGGAGATTCCGGAGATTCCTGTTACTTAAGGAGGTTACTTAAGATTCCTGTTACTTAAGGAGATTCCTGTACTTAAGGAGATTCCTGTTACTTAACGGAGATCCTGTTACTTAACGGAGATTCTGTTATTCCTGTTACTTAACGGAGATTCCTGTTACTTAACGGAGATTCCTGTTACTTAACGGAGATTCCTGTTACTTAACGGAGATTCCTGTTACTTAACGGAGATTCCTGTTACTTAACGGAGATCCCTGTTACTTAACGGAGATTCCTGTTACTTAAAGGAGATTCCTGTTACTTAACGGAGATTCCTGTTACTTAACGGGAGATTCCTGTTACTTAACGGAGATTTCCTGTTACTTAAGGAGATTCCTGTTACTTAACGGAGATTCCTGTTACTTAGATTCCTGTTACTTAACGGAGATTCCTGTTACTTAACGGAGATTCCTGTTACTTAACGGAGATTCCTGTTACTTAACGGAGATCCCTGTTACTTAACGGAGATTCCTGTTTTCTTACTAACGGAGATTCCTGTTACTTAAAGGAGATTCCTGTTACTTAAAGGAGATTCCTGTTACTTAAAGGAGATTCCTGTTACTTAAAGGAGATTCCTGTTACTTAACGGAGATCCTGTTACTTAACGGAGATTCCTGTTACTTAAGGAGATTCCTGTTACTTAACGGAGATTCTGTTTACTTAACGGAGATTCCTGTTACTTAAAGGAGATTCCTGTTAAAGGATTCCTGTTACTTAAAGTTCCTGTTAGAGATTCCTGTTACTTAACGGAGATTCCTGTTACTTAACGGAGATTCCCTGTTACTTAACGGAGATTCCTGTTACTTAAGGAGATTCCTGTTACTTAACGGAGATTCCTGTTACTTAACGGAGATTCCTGTTACTTAAAGGAGATTCCTGTTACTTAAGGAGATTCCTGTTACTTAAAGGAGATTCCTGTTACTAAAGGAGATTCCTGTTACTTAACGGAGATTCCTGTTACTTAACGGAGATTCCTGTTAAAGGAGATTCCTGTACTTAAGGAGATTCCTGTTACTTCAAGGAGATTCCTGTTACTTAACGGAGATTCCTGTTACTTAAAGGATATTCCTGTTACTTAACGGAGATTCCTGTTACTTAACGGAGATTCCTGTTACTTAAAGGATATTCCTGTTACTTAAAGGAGATTCCTGTTACTTAACGGAGATTCCTGTTACTTAACGGAGATTCCTGTTACTTAAAGGAGATTCCTGTTACTTAAACGGAGATTCCTGTTACTTAAAGGAGATTCCTGTTACTTAAAGGAGATTCCTGTTACTTAAAGGAGATTCTGTTACTTAACGGAGATTCCTGTTACTTAACGGAGATTCCTGTTACTTTAGATTCCTGTTACTTAACGGAGATTCCTGTTACTTCCTGTTTACTTAAAGGAATTCCTGTACTTAAAGGAGATTCCTGTTACTTAACGGAGATTCCTGTTACTTAACGGAGATTCCTGTTACTTAACGGAGATTCCTGTTACTTAACGGAGATTCCTGTTACTTAAAGGAGATTCCTGTTACTTAAAGGAGATCCCTGTTACTTAACGGAGATTCCTGTTACTTGATTCCTTACTTAACGGAGAGTTACTTAACGGAGATTCTGTTACTTAACGGAGATTCCTGTTACTTTAACGGAGATTCCTGTTACTTAAGAGATTCTGGGAGATTCCTGTTACTTAAGAGATTCTGTTACTTAACGGAGATTCCTGTACTTAAGAGATTCCTGTTACTTAACGGAGATTCCTGTTACTTTAACGGAGATTTCCTGTTACTTGGTTACTTAAGGAGATTCCTGCTTACTACTTAACGGAGATTCCTGTTACTTAACGGAGATTCCTGTTACTTAACGGAGATTCCTGTTACTTAACGGAGATTCCTGTTACTTACTGTTACTTAACGGAGATTCCTGTTTACTTAACGGAGATTCCTGTTACTTAAAGGAGATTCCTGTTACTTAAGAGAGCCTGTTTACTTAAAGGAGATTCCTGTTACTTAACGGAGATTCCTGTTACTTAACGGAGATTCCTGTTACTTAACGGAGATTCCTGTTACTTAACGGAGATTCCTGTTACTTAACGGAGATTCCTGTTACTTAACGGAGATTCCCTGTTACCTTTAACGGAGATTCCTGTTACTTAAGGAGATTCCTGTTACTTAACGGAGATTCCTGTTACTTAAAGGAGATCCTGTTACTTAAAGGAGATTCCTTAAAGGAGATTCCTGTTACTTAACGGAGATTCCTGTTACTTAACGGAGATTCCTGTTACTTAACGGAGATTCCTGTTACTTAAAGGAGATTCCTGTTACTTAAAGGAGATTCCTGTTACTTAAAAGGAGATTGTTACTTAAGGAGATTCTGTTATTTAACGGAGATTCCTGTTACTTCAAGGAGATTCCTGTTACTTATACAAAAAGCCATAAGTAGAATCGTTATTTCCTCATCGGCAAACTCATTAACTCTACTAGCATTATTAAAACCACAACTATTCTTATGACTGGTATTATCCTTATCATTTACTCTTATAACTCTTATCATTATCATTATCATCATCATTTACTTTTTAACGATAAGTAGAATCGTTATTTCCTCTTCGGCAAACTCATAAACTCTACTGGCACTATTAAAACTATTCCTTTTTCATGATTGGTATTATCTTTATCATTTACTCTTATAACTCTTATCATTATCATTGTCATCATCATTTAATCTTTCCATCATTATCATTTGCTTCCTTATTCTCGCTATCACTCTGACTCTAATCCCTAATGAGGCTCAGGAATTGAACCTAACAGAGAGTAAAAATAATTATCGACAATTTCCGTGCCTACTCTTACTAAGTGATATCCCCCCCTCCCCGTCCCCCCCGGTCCATTTCCTAATGCCTCTATCCACACCTCCTTCTTCCTCCTCTTATCCCCTCTTCTACTTACTTTTTCCCCATTTCCTACCTCTTCCTTCTTCCTTCTCTTACTCTTCTTCTCTCTTTCTTCCTGTCACTCCCTTTCCTCCTGCATTTCTTTCTACCCCCTTTCCCTCCTCTTCTTCCTTCCCCTTCTTCATCCCCTTCCACCTTCCTCCTTCCATTCCTCCCCCCCCTCCCTCTTCCTCCCTCCCTCCCTCTTCCCCACCTCTTCCCTTCTCCCTCCCCCTCCCTTCCTCATCCATTCCCCCTTCCCTCCTCCCTCCCCTTAAACTTCCTTCCTTCCCCCTCCATCCCTCCCTCCCCCTTCCTCCTACCATCCCCTCCCCTCCCCTACCCCTCCTCCCTCTCCTTCTAACTTCCTTCCTTCCCTCCCTCCTCCTCCCTCCTCCCCCGCTCTTCCATAGATTAAGGGCTGGAGGTAAATTACCCCAACTAATGACCGGGCTTCCCCTAATTAAGGCAAGGACTTTGATCAGGAGGTTTAGCTGGTCGGTTGTTTTTGCCTCAATTAAGAATCTGATTGTGCTATTGTGGTTATTTTTTTCACTGTGCGTTCATTGGTGAAAATCGTGGTGTTATTTTTTGGGTAATTTGATTATGGCTTCTGCGGGTTAGGTGTGGTGTGATTGACTTCAATTCGAAAAAGTAATTGTTGAAATTTCTATTTTATCTGCAGATACGTTAGCAAAATCGATAGAGAATAAAAAATTGATAGTCAATAAATAACTAAGCAAAGAAGCATATAGACAGGTAAATAAGAGATGATTAAAATTCCTAGTATTTGGAGACGAAAATTTTTGACGAAAGATGAAAATGGAATGACAAAAGATGAAAAATAAATAAATAAATAAATAAAAACTGATGTAACTTTCAGGCAACAAATATCTATTGTCTGAATTTGAATTTATATTCCATGAAAGAAGCATTGCACTGTATAGTGGATAAAAAAACAACAACAGGTATGTTTATTAATACCCATTGTAAAGTGAATTGGTTCAGCACACACACAGAAACACACATAGACACACACACACACACACACACACACATACACACACACATACACACACACACACACATACACACACACACATACACACACACACACACAAACACACACACATACACACACAATACACCACACCGCTCTCAAAACAACAACAAAAAACAGAAAGAAATAACTCAAAAATATTGATTAATCCTTACTCCCTCTAGCAACGCGGAGGGGAAAATGGAAGCACTTGACCGGCCATACCGAGGGGGAAACGAATCCAGCCATATATATATGTCTCTGTGGCTGTGTCTTTATACCTGTATGGCTTCTTGCTTGCATTTCCATTTTCT
>NW_020872531.1:17500-22500 GCF_003789085.1 Penaeus vannamei
CTGGCTTCACATCGCCAACATACAAGTTCGACATATATTGCCCTTATTTACACGACACCAACTTAGAATATGCGCAACCCCCTTCCCTACAGCCACTTTATAAGGAAAAAAAAATCTCATAAAAAAAAAATATAATATATATATATATATATATATATATATATATATATATATATATATATATATATATATATACATATATATATATATATATATATATATATATATATATATATAGAGAGAAAGAGAGAGAGAGAGAGAGAGAGAGAGAGAGAGAGAGAGAGAGAGAGAGAGAGAGAGAGAGAGAGAGAGAGAGAGAGAAGCAGCACTAATATTACGAAAGAAGGTGGAAATTGAAAAATACAGTTCACTAGGTCTATAACAAACCAGCAGTCTCGAATCTTGTATCCGAAGCACCATGACCACGTGTTTCGAATACAAGAATATCTGATCTTATAGTTCGTACATTCGCAGTGTTCAGAAGTGACCTTGTGTGTACAGGAGGCTGTGTATAAAGTTCCTTTACTTCCGTGTATATTAGATTCAGTTGCGAAGATAGTGTTGTAGGATTTTTTTCTCTCTCTCACACACACACACGGTCACAAATATTATATGTAGGATATATATATATATATATATATATATATATATATATATATATATATATATATATAATATATATATATATATATATATATATATATATATATATATATATATATATATATATATATATATATATATATATATATAAGATTTCTGTATGTAAATATGCAGCCATGTGTTATGCAGGCGAGATTTACACGTACGTATATATGTATGTGTGTGTGTGAGCGTGCCTGTGTCTGTACGTTTGCACAAACAGAGGTGTAAGTATGTATATATATATATATATATATATATATATATATATATATATATATATATATATATATATATATATATATATATACATATGTATAATGTATACACACACACACACACACACACACACACACACACACACACACACACACACCACACACACACACACACACACATATATATATATATATATATATATATATATATATATTATATATATATATATATATATATATATATATATATATATATATTATATATATATATATATATATATATATATATATATATATAATATATATATATATATATATATGTATATGTATATATATATATATATATATATATATATATATATATATATATATAATATATATATATAACAAACACACACAGGCACGCTCACACACACACATACATACATACACGAACGTGTAAATCTCGCCTGCATAACACATGACTGCATATTTACATACAGAATCTTGCCCATACGTAATACCGGCTCCTCGGTCACATACAAAACACCTCCTGCATCAAGACTACGGTTTTCTCATTTAAAACCCCAAAAGAATGTGTGAAAAAAAAAAAAACAGTTACAATATTAAGTTCTGGAGAATAATGGAATCACATTTATTTTCCGTTGAGGCGGCTCGGGCTCGGAGGAGGAAATAGCGAAAAGAATGAGGGGGAAAAGCGAGGGATAGGAGAGAGAGAGGAGAGAGGGGAGGGAGGGAAGGAAGGAAGGAGGAGGGAGAGAGGAAGGAAGGGAGGGAGGGAAGGAAGGGGAGGAGGGAGAGAGAGAGAGAGAGAGAGGAAGAGAGAGAGGAGATAGGAGAGAGAGAGAGAGAGAGAGAGAGAGGAGAGAGAGAGAGAGAGAGAGAGAGAGAGAGAGAGAGAGAGAGAGAGAGAGAGAGAGAGAGAGAGAGAGAGAGAGAGAGAGAGAGAGAGAGAGAGAGAGAGAGAGAGAGAGAGAGAGAGAGAGAGAGAGAGAGAGAGAGGAGGGAGGAGAGAGAGAGAGAGAGAGAGAGAGAGAGAGAGAGAGAGAGAGAGAGAGAGAGAAGAGAGAGAGAGAGAGAGAGAGAGAGAGAGAGAGAGAAGAGAGAGAGGAGTAGAGATACAGGAAGAAAAAGCGATAGGCAGATAGATAGATATACAGAGAGAGGAGGCACACACACATCTATATATATATAGATGTGTGTGTGTGTGTGTCTGTGTGTATTTGTGTACACAGAGAGAGATTACGATAATAAAAAAGAAAGAGAACAAAAAACAGAAAAAAAAAAAACGCAAAAAATAACAGACACCAAACACCATTACCCACACAACGGCATACCTTAAGACCCAGACTCCGCTGCCTAGACGACGAAACTGAACCTTAGGCACACCCGGGGAAAATGAAGTCCGGGCCTCACACACGCGACGAAGTATGTCGTTCTATTGCAGTTATTCCGATGCACTTTGTGAGTGTGAGAAGGAGCGCGTCTTTTCGCTTTTTCCGAAGGAGAGGAATTAGGGAAGGGGGAAGAAAGAGGGAGGAGGGAGAGGGAGAAAACAAAGGCCGGCGAATATGGAACGAAGGTGATAAAGAGAGGGCGAAAAGGAGAGAAGTGAGAGAGAGAGAGAAAATTAGGAAAGAGAGTGCATGTACTATATATATTATATATATATATATATATATATATATGTACATACGTATATATATATATATATATATATATATATATATATATATATATATATATATATATATATATATATATATATATATATATATATATATATATAATATATATATATATATATATATATATATATATATATATATATATAATATATATATATATATATATATATATATATATATATATATATATATATATATATATATATATATATATATATATTATATATATATATATAATTATATATATTATATATATATATATATATATATATATATATATATATATATATATATATATATATATAATATATATATATATATATATATATATATATATATATATATATATATATATATATATATATATATATATATATATAATATATATATATATATATATATATATATATATATATATATATATATATATATATATATATATATATATATATATATATATATATATATATATATATATATATATATATATATATATATATATATATATGTATGTATATATAAACATATGCATAAATATGTGTAAATACCTGCATGTATGTATATATGTATATAGATAAATAAATAGATAGAAAAACAATTAATTTCTAGACACATTTATACAAATTTAGAGCAAGATTTTCCTTATATGGCACGTCTCTCTCCCGAGGATCGATCTCCTACTCGACAGTGACGAAGCAGGAAGGAAAGGAGAATGAAGAATAAAAGGAAGAAAAGATGATGATGGAGGAAGATGAGGATAAGGAAGAGGAGGGGGAGGAAGATTAGGAAGTGGAGGAGGAGGAGTAGCAGGAGTTGGAGTTGGAGTAGAAAGAATAAGTGGAGGAAGTGTAATAGGAAGAGGAAGAGGAGGAGGAGGAAAAAAAGGAAGAAGAGTAGGGCGAGGAGGAGGAGGAGTAACAGGAGTCGGAGGAGGAGTAGGAAGAGGAGGAGGAGGAGGAGAAGAAGAAGGAAGTTGCAGTAGGAGGAGGAGGAAGAGGAGTAGAAGGAACAATAGAAGGAGGAAGAGGAAGAGCAGGAGAGACGGAGGAGTAGCAAGAATTAGAGTAGGAATAAAAGGAAGAGGAGGATGTTACGGAGTGGGAAGAGGAAGAAGAGGAGGAAGAGAAGAAAGAGGAGGAGGAGGCGAAAGAGGAAGAAAGAATATAACGTCAGATTAATAGCAAACAGAATATTTACTTTGTTTAATCACGATGTTTACATAATTGTTTTCTTGAAAATGTTTCTCTCTTACTTACATGTTTACATAAATAAGATATGCAGATGTGCAGAAATGAGTACACCCTTGATGCTCAGATGCGTGAATGCACTCATCCGAAGCCTGTTGACTCATTCCTTCCTTCCAAGAAAAGAAGCGAAATCACAGGCAAATACACAGACACTTAAACAAACAAAGACAAATCAATGAATAATACAAACAGACAAACATGCACAGACACGAGCCTCGAAACTTGGAAAAACTGGAGGTTACTTGGAAAAAAAAGACTGTCAGAGCACACGTGGGACGGGGGGTGGAAAATGAAAATAGAAATGGAGTGAGAAGGAGGAGGAGAGACTGAGTGTGTCTTACAAGAGTTTGCGAATGTTGTGTGAGCATCGTGTATGTTTAAGAACGTTTGAAAGGGGGGGGTATGAGGAGTTCTAAGAAAGAGGTGTGGGAGGCAAAGCTAGTGAGAGATGTTGATATATCCACAGGGAGATATACGAGTAGATTGGATATATAGATATATAGGTAAATGGGTATATAGATAGAGAAATGGATGGGTGGTTGGATGGACAAATATGTAGATGAATAAAGAGACACTGTTGGATATATCAATCGAAAGATAGATCCATAGGTAGACAGATATTCGGGTAGATACATAGACATATATATATATATATATATATATATAATATATATATATATATATATATATATATATATATATATATATATATATATATATATATATATATATATATGATATATATCGTCCTCTCTCTCTCTCTCTCTCTCTCTCTGCTCTCTCTCTCTCTCTCTCTCTCTCTCTCTCTCTCTCTTCCTCTCTTACTCTCAGTTTGAGACTGAGAGAGAGAGAGACAGAGAGAGAGAGAGAGAGACGAGAGTGAGAGAGAGAGTGAGAGAGAGAGAGAGAGAAGAGAGAGAGAGAGAGAGAGAGAGAGAGAGAGAGAGAGAGAGAGAGAGAGAGAGAGAGAGAGAGAGAGTGAGAGAGAGAGAGAGAGAGAGAGAGAGAGAGAGAGAGAGAGAGAGAGAGAGAGAGAGAGAGAGAGAGAGAGAGAGAGAGAGAGAGAGAGAGAGAGAGAGAGAGAGAGAGAGAGAGAGAGAGAGAGGGGGGAAGAGAGAGCAGTCTATAATGGAATTAATTTTGTCTATTATCAATATTGCTATTAGATATTATGATAATGATGTTGCTATAGATATAGCAATAAT
>NW_020872531.1:25000-27500 GCF_003789085.1 Penaeus vannamei
ATATATGTATGTGTGTATGTATGTATGCATGGTTATATGAATGTATGTAATATATATATATATATATATATATATATATATATATATATATATATATAATATATATATATATATATATATATATATATATATATATATATTATATAATATATATATATATATATATATATATATATATATATATATATATATATATATATATATATATATATATATATATATATATATATATATATATATATATATATATATATATATATATATATATATGTATATATATATATATATATATATATATATATATATATATATATATATATATATATATATATATATATATATATATATATATATATATATATATATATATATATATATTATATATATATATATATATATATATATATATATACAGAGGGAGGAAGACAAGGTAGAAGAGGGAGACGAAGGAGGAGAGAGAGGCGAGACAGGTGAGGGAGACAAGAGGGTCAAGGGAGGGTGAGGAAGACAAGGGAGACAATGGAGATAAGAGAGACAATAGAGATAAGAGAGACAAGAGAGATAAGAGAGACAACATAGATAATAGAGATGAGGGAGACAAGGGAGATAAGGGAGATGAAGTAAACAAGGTGAAACGAGGGCAGCCAGGAGGCGTACGAATTGCCGTGCCGCCCTTGCCTCCTCCTCCTGCTCTCTCCTGCTGCCGACGTCACCCAGGGCGGACTCACTCCTGCCCGCCCCGCCAGCGCCGCCTCCAGTGTCACACATAAGCAGCTGCAGTCCATTGCAGGCTGCGAAGGGGATATTATACGCGTACGTAGATGCCCTCGCGTGCATACAGGGCAGTACACTCGTTTATGCGTGTACACTCGCTTTGGTTAAGGTATGTAGATGGATACGCGGGTCATTTTGATAGTGTACATTTAAAGGATACGCACGCACACACACACCTACCCACACACACACACACACACACACACATATATATATGTGTATGTGTGTGTGTGTGTGTGTGTGTGTGTGTGTGTGTGTGTGTGTGTGTGTGTGCGTAAATATATATTGTTTATACATACGTCAATAATCATAGCCACATAGACAAATACGCATACATATACTCAAGCATATCCATTCGCAAGAGACGCTCATACTGACATCCATACTTGCGCAAGCATACTGAGGGAATTCAGACTCTCTCTACACTGCACTCCGCACCCACGGCTTGACTTGCTTCATTCCTCCCACTCCATCCTCGACATCCTTCTCGTGTGTGAAAGGATAAGAGACACTGAGTTGGTTTGAGAGGATGGAAGGGTGAGGAGAGAGGGGAGGAGGAGAGGAGGAGAAGGGGAGGAGGGGGGGGGAGGGAGGAGGGGCTGCTGTAGTGGGAGGGGGAGGAGGGGAGAAGGGAGGAGGGGAGGGGGAGGAGGAGAAAGGGAGGGGGTGGAGGGGGCTGTAGGGAGGGGGCGAAGGGGAGGAGGGGTGAGGGAGGGAGGAGGAGGGGAGGGAGGAAGTAGGATTTCAAAACAAGGTCAGAGTTTATGTTGAATGAATAGCCTCCTGAGACTGTGTAAAGGATGGGCTGTTTGGTTGTGCTATTTTTGTTGTTGTTGTTGTTGTGTCCTTTGTTTTATTTCCTTGTTGTTGTGTCCTTTGTTTTATTTCCTTGTTGTTGTGTCCTTTGTTTTATTTATTTCTTTTAGTTTTTAATCAGATTTTTTTTTTTTTTTTTTTTTGATATGTGTCGTGTGTATTTTTTTCGTGTGTATTTACGTCTATTATGAGTAATTTAAACTGTACTTATTTCTAACCCGGTACACCAACAAGGACACATACACACACACATACACACTGTGTAGTGTCCGCAGTAGCGTTCTGTTCTACCAATTATTCTGATCTGCGTTCGATTCCCGCGCTCTGCCAGTGGATGGCGACCCCGGCCATTCCTCGCACACAGGGGGTTGTTTAGAAGCACAATAAACAGACAAGCTACAATTTGATGATGTCACAAGTGTGTCACAGCAAACCCTATATCATTATTATTATTATCATCATTATCATTTCATTATCATTATCATTATCATTATTATTATTATTTATTATTATTATTATTATTAATTATTCATTTATCATTATCATTATCATTATCATTATCATCATTATCATTATCATTATCATTATCATTATTATCATATCATCATTATATCATTATCATTATCATTATCATTATCATTATCATTATCATCATCATCATCATCATCATCATCATCATCATCATCATCATCATCATCATCATATCATCATCAATCATAATCATAATCATCATCATAATCATAATCATATCATTAATCATAATCATAATCATAATCATAATCATTATTATTATCATTATTATCATTATTATTATTACAAACAAGCACAAATATCCACCCATTCACACGGAGGTACACATACGAGGACACACACACACACACACACACACGCGCGCGCGCTCCGCATCCGC
>NW_020872531.1:35000-45000 GCF_003789085.1 Penaeus vannamei
AGACCTGTAGTAGAACAAAGGGAGAAGAGAGATAAAGAGCAGAGCCAGAGAGAATAGAAAGAGAGAGGAGAAAAGTGGGAGGAAGAAAGGAGAGCATTAAAGACAGAACAGAGAGAAAAGGAAAGAGACGATAGAGAGAAAGCGAGCCGGGTGTATGTAGGGGATGACGGTTTGATCCACGCTTAAGGTTTGGGGAAGGGTTGCGTGGGTGGCCGAGGTCGCGGGATGTTGCAGCGAAGGTGGGCGGGCGGGGGTATAGAAGGGGAGGGGACGTGGAAGAGGACGTTGAACCTTTAGGCGGAGGCAGAGAGCCGAATTGATAGCGATTGCTTCTGCAAAGAGAGAGGGGCGGGGCACCGAGAGACTCTGTCCGCTCGCCCGCTAAAGAGAGTTGGCACACATACACACAAACATTGACACATACGATGATCAACATAAATAGAGGAAAGAGAGAGAGAGAGAGAGAGATGAGAGAGCGAAAAAGAGAGAAAGAAAAAGAGAATGGAGCGAGAGCCGAAAGTAAAGAGAGAGGAAAAAAAGAAAAAAAAGAAGGAAAGAAAATTACTAACTGATGACTAAGTCGAGTGTGAGGCGATGATTTAGGAATTCAAGTGTCACTTTCTTTCAGTTAAATATTCTTTCTTTCTAACCTCCCCCTTCCCTTTTCTTCTCTCTCTTCTCTCTTTCTCTCTCTTCTCTCTTTCTCTCTCTTCTCTCTTCTCTCCGCTCTTCTCTCTCTCTCGTCTCTCTCTCTTCTTCTCTCCTTCCTCCGCCTCTCTTCTCCTCACCTCATCTTCTCTCACCTACTCTCTCTCCTTCTCTCCTTTCTCTCCTCCTCTCTCTCTCTCTCTCTCTCTCTCTCTCTCTCTCTCTCCTCTCTTCTCTCTCTCCTCCTGCCCGTCCTGCTATCTAACTTTCGCGCTCTCTCTCTCTCTCTCTGCTTGACCCGCCCCCGCCCCTCGCTCGAGTCTTTAATTCGCGCTCTCTCTCTTCCTCTCTCTCTTTTCCTATCTCTCTAATTCTCTCTCTCTCTCTCTTCTCTCCACTATCGGTGCTCTTGCTTTTCTCTCCCTCTCTCTCTCTCTCTCTCTCTCTCTAACTCTCTCTCCTCTCTCTCTCTCTCTCTCTCTCTCTCTCTCTCTCTCTCTCTCTCTCTTCTCTTCTCTCTCTCCTCTCTCTCTCTCTCTCTCTCTCTCTCTCTCTCTCTCTCTTCTCTCTCTCTCTCTCTCTCTCTCTCTCTCTCTCTCTCTCCTCTCCCTCTCTCTCTCTCTCTCTACTCTCTCTCTCTCTCTCTCTCTCTCTCTCTCTCTTCTCTCTCTCTCATCTCTCTCTCTCTTCTCTCTCTCTCTCTCTCTCTCTCTCTCTCTCTCTCTGCTCTCTCTCTCTCTCTCTCTCCTCTCTCTCTCTCTCTCTCTCTCTCTCTCTCTCTCTCTCTCTTCTCTCTCTCTCTCTCTCTCTCTCTCTCTCTCTCTCTCTCTCTCTCTCTCTCTCTCTTCCTCTCTCTCTTCTCTCTCTCTCTCTCCTCCTCTCTTCACTCCTCTTCTCCCTCTCTCTCTCTCTCTATCTATCTATCTATCTATCTTATGTATCTCTATCTGTCTGATCTGCTATCTCAGTGTAGCTAGCTATCCCCTTATCCCTCTTTATGTTTGTCTGTGTTCTCTTTGTGTCTCTTCTTCCTCCCACTCATCCACTCTCTACTTCGCTTTTCTATGTCTCAACTGACCTTGTACAGACGGTAAGGTCGAATATCTCCTCACTAACCAATGACCTCTTGGACGTTATTGGCAACACGACACTGGAACGAGCAAGAACCCAAACTCGAATTCCGGAAGGTCGGAAACTAGTATACCCGCACGGTGGATTTTCAGCCTTAACGACCCCAGCCTGCGAGAGCAACTTCCCTCCCTTTTCGCCGCCAAGTATTAACCTCCCTCGTCGAAGCTTCCAGAAGCGATAGATAGTTTGCGAGAGTCCGGTGAGTGAGCCGCACGCTGCAGCAGGTCGCTAATGGCGAGGATGAGGCGGGTTATAATAGCATTTTGGTATTAATGGACGAGACTTTTTGTAACCTTTTTTTATGAATGAGATTAACGAGCGTATCGGGGCTTTGGTGGGCAAGAAAGTGCTAAAGAGGTTAGGGCGCATTAAGACGAGAGCTGAGGCTGTTCAGAGCGGCGGGCGAGAGGTGGGAGAAAAGGAGAAGGAGAGGAGAAGCGAGAGGGACCAGATAAGATGAGGAGTACAACATAGATACGAATAGGATAGATAGATAGACAGAGGAGCATATCACATACAATACATCATACTATATATATTATATATATATATATATATATATATATATATATATATTAATATTTTTTTTTTTTTTTTTATATTTTTATATTTTTTTTTTTTTTATTATACATAAACATACATACAACTACATATATTACATACCAACACACAATACATACATACACAACATATTTTTTTTTATTATTATAACCACGAACATACACACACACACACACATACATATATATAATATTATATATATATATATAGTATATATATATATATATATATTAATAAATATATATACTACTATATATATATAATACTATGTATATAAATTTATATACTATAGTATATATATATATATATATAATATAACTATATATATAAATTTATAATATATACTATATATCTATATATGAATATAAACATATGTTGTACTTATATATATATATATATATATATAGATATTATATATATAGTATATATACATATATTGAATATATATATATATATATATATAATATATAAATTATATATATATATATATAATATATATATATATATTATATATATATATATATATATATATATAATAAATATATATATGTAAATATATATAATATATCATATAATATATATAATTAATTTATATTATATATATATACATATATAATATTATATATATATATATATATATATATATATATATATATATATATTATATATATATATATATATATATATATATACATATATATATATATATATATATATATATATATATATATATATTATATATATATATATATATAATATAATATATATATATATATATATATTATATATATGTATATAATAATATATATATATATATATTATATATATATAATATATATATATATATATATATATACATATATATATATATATATATATAATATATATATATATAATATATATATATATATATATATATATACATACATAATACATAACATTTTATTTATTTATTATATATATGTATATATTATATATATATAGTATAATATATATATATATATATATATATATATATATATATATATATATATAATATATATATATATATATATATATACGTATACATAGCGAGAGATGTGCCTGATGACCCGCAACCAATAACTATAACTTGGGGAAATAAAGAAGATTATCTATCGCCATTTCACGGATGAGAGTAAGTTATCTATCTAAGTTGATCCATAATTAGTTGTCGGAGGAGGATTTGAAAAAGAAAAAGAAAAAGAGAAAAAAGGAACTCAAAGTGATAAAGATGATATTGATGTTAATGATGATGACGACAATAAGCAATGTGGTAATAAAAATGATAATGATTATAATAATAATGATGATAATAACAATAATAATGATAATAATGACAATTATGATATAGATAATATCAATAATAGTAATAATAATGATAATAGTAGAAATATAGCAATAATGATCGTGATAATAGTAATAATAATAATGATAACAATGATAATGACAATTGATATAATAACATTTATAACAATAAAGATAATGATAAAGGTAATTACAATAACATTAATAATGGTCATGACAGTAACAAAAAAAAATGATAGTGATATTCATAATAATGATAATAATAATGATAATAATCATAAAGATAATCGCAATGATTTTAGCAATAACAACAATAATGATAATGAAAATGATGATAGTGACAATAATGATAATATTACTATTACTCCTACTACTGCTGCTACTAACAATAATGATACAATGATGAAATAGTGATGATGACAATGATCATAATGAAAATAACAATGATGATTATAATGATGGTAATTATTGTCAAAACTGTAATAATTATTATTATCATTACTAATATTATTACTTTCATTTTCATCATTAACATCATTATCATTATTACTATTATTATTATCATTATTATCATACTTATTATCATCATTATTATTAATTATATTCTACTTATTGATTTTTAACATTAATTGATAATAACAATGATAATATGATGATATAATGATAATGATTATATAAAAAATATGATTCAAACATTAGTAACAGCAACATTAATAAAAATAACAATAATAATAATAATGATAATAATTATTATAGTATATTATTATAATGATAATAATGATAAAAAAATGATGATAATAATATAATAATATAATAACAATCAATAATATAATTTTTAAAATTAGGATAATGATAATGATAATAATAATAAGAAGAAGATTATAATGATGATGATGATGATAATGATAATGATGATGATAATGATAATAACAGTAATAATAAAAAATATATTTATAATAGTAATAATTATAATTATAATAATAATAGTAATGATAATGGTAATAATAATAAAAATAATGAAAATTACATCGACTGCAACAACAACTACAAAATCAATAACATTAACAAGAACAACCATTATTATCATCATTATTATTAGTACTAATAGTGGTAGCATTCTTACTATATTTGTTATTATTGTCATTATCATTATTATTTCCAATATCACTATTATTATTATTATAATCACTATTATTATTATCATTATAAGAATAATGATGATGATGATAACAGAAATATCAATACCAATAATGCTGATTATGATATCAATAATAACAATTCTTGCGTGTGTTTATATTGTGTATAAATATAGCAAAATCAGCACCAAATAATACTGCATATAAAACATGTTAATGAAAAACCTGCACAACTCTACGGAGGAAAACCCTTGTTTGAATTACACCATTTCTGCCATCCACTTTTTTTTTATATCTTAAGGATATTTCGATGATGTAAAAATATAAATGATAAACAAATAGTGATGAAAAGCAATAATGATCATCTCCTTAATGATGAAAGGGAATAATAATGATCATGTCAGTAATAGAAAAGATGTTATTGAACACGATAAGTAAAGAGGATAATGATGAGATGATAACAGATGTGCGATAAAGCCAGTAGTGAGCTTGATCAGCGGAATCAATGTAGTAATGATCCATCGGAAATAAAATTCCAAAAATGCCGCGGAACACATCCCCTCATAAATACATCGATCAATCATCTAGCTAAGGATATTAGAATAATTTTAACGACGTGGACGATGTGCAAGTGAAGAGACATGATCGAGATGGAGACATGGATAAAATTATATTGATAATTAGGATTTTTTATTTAGCCAACACACGCATNCAACCACAGCACACCACACACACACATATACTATATATAATATATATATAATATATATAATATAATATATATAATATATATATATATATATAAATATATATAATATATAATATATATATATATATTAATATATATATATATATATATATAATATATATATATATATATATATATATATATATTATATATATAAATATATATATTTACTAGAATGGTTATAGTAATGATAATAATAATAAATATGATCTTGATGAGAATGATTATATTGATAATTATCATCTCAGGCATTCCAGCAATTATGTATTTGTTAAAGCGATAATAATGATGATGATAATATAAATAAAATTTGATATAACGATAATAATGATAATGCTGATAATAATAACAATAATAAAGAACAATATTCATCATGATAACAGTGATGATAACAGTGATGATAATAACAAGGATATTATGCCCATATCATTCATTTAGATAGATGGGGACATTCATCTACACACAGAAGGATATTTTATGAACAAAAAGAAAAAGAAATAAGTAATGGTATGTCGCCCACGCAAAAAAAAAAAAAAAAAAAAAAAAAAAAAAAAAAAAAAAGCTTGCTTGGTATAAGATTTATGTAAGTTGGAATTGTTTTTAATTCTGAATTCTTGCTATGAATCTAAAGGATTATACTGAATTTGAGTTATGTTTTTTTTTTTTTTTTTTTTTTTATAAAGAATGTGTGACGCACCCACACTCACCCACACACTCGCTCCTTTCCTTCTTCCCTCCCTTCCTTTCTCTCCTCTCTCCTTCCCTCCAGTTCCCACACTACCTTTCTCCCACCTCATTCCCTCCCTTTCCCTTCCTTCCTCCTCTTTTCTTCCCTTCCTCCCTAGTTCTTCCCCTCCCTCCCCTTCCTCCTCCCTCCCTCCACCTCTCTTCCCTCCCTCCCTCCCTCGCCCTTCCCTCCCTTCCCTCCCTCCCCTCCCTCCCTTCCCTCCTTCCTTCCCTTCCCCGCTCCCCCTCCTTCCTCCTCCCTCCCTCCTTCCCCCTTCCATCCCTCCCTCCTTCTCCCTTCCCTCGCCCTATCTCTTCCTTTCCTTCCCTCCTTATTCCTCTTCGCCCGAGCCTCTCGCCGACACTCATCAAACAACAAAATAAACAACGAAAAAAAAAAAGTTCAATCAATGCCATTTACCTTGTTCACTCTAAACCAAAAATCGTGAACGGAGCGGATGAAATAGAAGGTGAGAGAGAGAAGAAGAAGAAGAAGAAGAAGAAGAAGAAGAAGAAGAAGAAGAAAAGAAGAAGAAGAAGAAGAAGAAGAAGAAGAAATACCTTCTTCTGTGGATTTCCTTTCGGGTTCAGAGTGAAGGATAGATGATGATGTGGTTATATATATATGTACGTTGTAGCGAGGATATGAATGAGAACGGATATCTTCACAATACAAGAGATGTATTTGAAAAGGTTTCCGATTCTGTCTTCGTCGGAAATACATATGTATTTCTGACGAAGATATAATCAAATAATCTTTTGTATTGTGAAGATATCCGTTCTCATTCGTACCTTTTCTACATTTGTCAACATGGATACGGCTTCATATATGTACATATATATATTATTATATATATATATATATATATATATATATATATATATATATATATATATATATATATATATATATATATATATATATATATATATATATATATATGAAGAGAGAGAGAGAGAGAGAGAGAGAGAGAGAGAGAGAGAGAGATACAGACACACACATATATATGTATATATATATATATTGTGTGTGTATCTATCTATCTATCTATATATACACACATTTCTCTGATATATAGATAAGCTGATGATAGTTTGTTGTATGTATATATTTTTGTATGTATGTGTATACATATGCATATTTAGCTAAGGAGGACTCAGTATTGTGATATGATGCCTTAGAATAGTGAGATGGTGATTTGTATCATGAGATGGTGAATAGAGTGTAGAAGAGGTATTGTGACTTATAGTGTGACGGTGGCTTTGTGTAAATTATTTTTGTATAGAAAGATTTCAAAAAACAAAAATATTTTTTCAGTATGGCCATGTGTCGATTATCATATCATTATCATTATCATTATTATCATTCATTGCTAGTATTATCATTATTGCTATATTATCATTATAATATTAGTAAATAATAATAACAATTATTGTATACTCCTACTACTTCTACTAATATTATTATCATCAATGCTTAATCATCATTATTATCATTGTCAGGCAATAACTTTATGTTCCAAGCTATATTGTTAAATTCAGTATTTTTTCCATATGATTTCAATATTCACATAGATGTTAATGATATAGGATCCGTAATGTTCTCCTTCTCTCTCTCTCTCTCTCTCTCTCTCTCTCTCTCTCTCTCTCTCTCTCTCTCTCTCTCTCTCTCTCTCTCTCTCTCTCTCTCTCTCTCTCTCTCTCTCTCTCTCTCTCTCTCTCTCTCTCTCTCTCTCTCTCTCTCTCTATTCCAAAAGAGCCATTTCTCAGTTATTTTTTTTCGGTTTCTTATTTTTTGAACATTTTCCTCGTTTCGTAAGGATTAAATTATTGCAGTTCATTTATATCCGATATACATTTTTTTTTTTGCTTCTGGTAGTTTATAATACAAATATCGCTTGTAAAGAGCATTATAAAAAACAGTCTATAATGCTGTATTAATGTTAATGGCAATCATATTATAAAAACCATTGATTTAATCTTACTGGCAATCATAATGCGTCACAAGGAAACACAAATAATCACACACAAACAAACACACACACACACACACACACACACACACACACTCACACAGAAACACACACTCACACACACACACACAAACACACACACACACAGAAACACACACACACAAACACAAACAAACAAACAAACACACACACACACATACATACACACACACATAGACAAACAGACAGAAACACACACACACACACAAAAAAAACACAGAAACACATACAAAAAAATACACACACACACATAATCACACATACTTTCAAACACTCCCCCCACACACGCACATACACACACACGCGCACATAAACGTACACAACTAATCAATGAAATTAAGTATGCTAATTAAGGCAACAAAGGTCATTAAACAAGTCTAGAAGAGGAGGAAAACTTTCCCAAAGCCCTAAATTAAGTGCAGGATTAAGGGCAAAATTAGGGTAAAATTGGGTGGGATATTCGGACAATATGATCAATATTAGGGCAAGATTAAGGGGAAAATAGGGCAGTTTTGGGGTAAGATTAGGACAAAGTTAAGGTAAAATTAGGGGAAATTTGATCAATATTAGGGTAGGATTGGGGGGAGAAATAAGGCAGTTTTGAGGTAAGATTAGGGCAAAGCTAGGTAAGATTGGGGGAAATTTGATCAATATTAGGGCGGATTAAGGGGAAATATGGCAGTTTTTGGGCAAGATTAGGACAAAAAGGGTAAAATTAGGGGAAATTTGATCAATATTAGGGCAGAATTGGGGAAAAATTAAGGCAGTTTTTGGGTAAGATTAGGACAAAGTTAAGGTAAAATTGGTGGGGAATTTCATCAATATTAGGGCAAGATTAAGGGGGTAAAATTGGGGAGAAATTTTATCAATATTAGGGGAGAAAATAGGCAGTTTTTGGGTAAGATTTAGGGGGGAAATATCAATATTAGGGCAAGATTTTTGGGGAAAAAGGGCAGTTTTGGGGTAAGATTAGGACAGGGTTAGGGTAAGTTAAAATTTGATCAATATTAGGGTAGGATTGGGGGGAGAAATAAGGCAGTTTTGAGGTAAGATTAGGGCAAAATTAAGGCAAGGTTGAGGGGATATTAGGACAAAATAAGGGCAAGATTAGGGTAAAGTTTGCGCAAGATTGGGGGATATTAGGACAAAATTAAGGCAAGATTAGGCCAAGGTTGGATGAAATTAGGACAATATTAGGGCAAGACCTGTGGAAAAATAAGTCATTATTTGGGCAAAATTAGGTAAATATTTGGGTAAGATTAGCTCAAGATTAAGGAAAGTTTGGCAAAAAGCAGGACACTATTAAGGTAAGATTAGGAGGGAAAACAAGACAATAATTGGGCAAATTTAGGGGAAATGAATACAAAAATTGGAACAAATTTAAAGACAAGATTTTCGAATGATTAAAGTAACTTTAGGACAAGATTAGATTACGTTGAATAGTGAAATGTTGTATATAAGGTTTGGGATTGTGAAAGGATATGGTGCGGGATGGTGAAGATGTAGGGTATGGTAGTATGGTGTAAAGCACACACACACACACACACACACACACACACACACACACACACACACACACACACACACACACACACACACACACACACACACACACACACCACACACACACACACACACACACACACACACACACATAAGCATCACATGTTCTATGAATCATCTTTTTTATTCGTGTATTAAATTCGAGTTTA
>NW_020872531.1:62500-67500 GCF_003789085.1 Penaeus vannamei
TCTTCGGAGGCGAGAGAAAATAGACACGATATAAAACCAATAATGGGAGTGTTTTATTTTCCTCGTTTCTTGTATGTGCACATCTGCGTATAACTTTATGGCTATCTGTCTATCTGTATATCTTTCTATCTATCTATCTGTCTTTCTATCTAGCCTTCCAATCTATTAATCGATCTATCTATTTATTTGCCTGAGTATTAATGTGTGATGTATGAATGAATGTTTGTATACATGTATGTTATGTGTGTGAATTTACTATATTGTTATCATTATATTATTATTTATTATTATGTGCGATTATTGTCTTATTAATTATCTTATTATTATTATTATTATTATTATTATTATTATTATTATTATATTATTAATATATATATTATTATTATTATTTCATTATATTATTATTATTATCATTATTATTAATATATTATTATTATTATTATTATATTATTATTATTATATTATTATCATTAATTATTATTATTATTATTGTTATTATTATCATTATTATTATTATTATTATTATTATTATTATTATTATTATTATTATTCATTATCATTATTATTATTATTATTAATTATTATTATTATTATTATTTTTTTAATCATTATTTAATTTTTATTTAATTATTTTATTTATTTATTTTTTATTTTATTATTTTATTTCAAATTATTATTATATTATATTATATTGTTAATTCATTTTTCTTTTTATCTTATTATCATTATTATTATCAATTATTATCATTACTATTATTATTATGATATATATGATTATATCATATATCATTATATTATAATTATTATATTATTGTTCATTATTATTATTATCATTATTGTTATCATTATTCATTACATTATTATTATCATTATTATTATTTTATTATTTTATTATTATTATTATTATGTTATTATTGTTATCATTAATTATTATTATCAATATTATTTATCATTATTATCTATTATCTGATTATTAATATTATTATATTATTATTATTATGATTATTAATATTATTATCATTATATTAATTGTTTTATTTTTTATTATTATTTATCATTATCATTATCTTATTATTATTATACTAATTATTATATCAATCTACAATTTTATTATCCATTATTGATTATTCATTATTTATTATTATTATTATTGTTTATTATTATATTATTATCCTATTAATTATTATTATCATTTTATATTATTTCATATATCATTATTTTATCATTATTATATATCATTATATATAATAATGTTATTACATTATCATAATTATAATCATTATCACTTATTATCATTATTTTTTATTCAATTGTTATCATTATGATTATTTTATTATTTCATTATTATTCATTATCATCAATATATTAATTACTATCATAATATCATTATTACCATTATTAATACTACATTATATTACTATTAGTAATAGTTGTAGCAGTAGTAGTAGTAGCATCATTCTTATAATTATCACTAATAATATTACTTTTTTTGAATTATTATCATCACTGATGCTATTATCACTATGGCAGCTATTGTTATTTATGTTGCTATTATCATCATCATTATCACTATCAGTAGTGCAACCATTATTTCTGTATATTTTACCTGTTGTTGTTGCTGTTATGATTAATGTTATTATCATTATCATTTTGTTAAAAATAATGATACTAATAATGCTATAAACAATAACAATAACAATAATAGTAGTTATTGTAGAAATAATTATTATTATGAAAATAATATCAACTATAATAACAATGATAATAATGATAATAGTAGTAATGATAGTAATATTAATAGTGATACTGATAATGAAAAGAACGGTAATATTGTATCATTGTAATGATAGCAGTGATAATGATAATATTAATACCAATTACCAGTTATTATCATTGTTGTCATATTTATGATTTTCGTCATTTCTATTTTTATTTTTGTTTATGATTATTATCATTATCATTATAAATACTACGATCATTATTCTAATCATGATCATTATCATTATCATCATTTTCATTCTCATTATTGTCTCAAACAATGTTACTTCTATTATCATTATCATTGTTATTTTAATTATTAGTAGTATTAGAGTTAACATTATTAACATTATCATTATTATATTATCATTATTATCATTATTATTATTATTACATTATTATTACTATTATTATTATTATTATTATTATTATTATTATTATTATTATTATTATCATTATTATTATTATCATTATTATATTATTATATTATTATATTATTATTATTATTATTATTCATTATTATTATATTATTATTATTATTATTATTATTATTATTATTATTATTATTATATCATTATTATCATATTATTATATCATTATTATTATTATTATTATTATTATTATTATTATTATTATTATTATTATTATTATTATTATTATTATTATTATTATTATTATTATTATTATTATTATTTATTATTATTATTATTATTATTATATTATTTATCATATTATTATTATTATATTATTATTATTATTATATATTATTATTATTATTATTATATTTATTATTATTATTTATTATTTATTATTATTATTATTATTATTATTATTATTATTTATTATATTATTATTATTATCATTATTATATTATTATTATTATCATTATTATTATCATTATTATTATTAATTATTATTATTTATTATTATTATTATTATTATATTATTACATTATCATTATATTATTATTATCTATTATTATTATTATTATTATTATTATTATTATTATTATTATTATTATTATTATAATTATCTATTATTATATTAATTATCATTATTATTACTTATAATCATTATCTTCACTATTATTATCATTATTACTGCTATTGTCATTATGATTGATAATTACTGTTATTATTGTTATTATCATCCAATATCATTCATTATCATTGTATTATTATCATCATCATGTCTATTACTGCTATATCATCATCATCGTCATCACCATTCTTATCACCCTACTATATTAGCAACAGGAATAGTGTAATTATTTAGTAATTAGTAATACTTATACTATTATCGTTACTATAATAATACATTTCCCTTTTGTATAAATTCACGATTTTTTTTTCATTCTTTTGTTAAGAAATGAAACAAAAACAAGAGTATTACACACCGATCCTTTTTGGAAAATAGTGAAAAAGAAATAAAGAAATATGGAATGTCCATTTTTTCCTTAAACGAAAAATCATGTACTTCCATACCCTGTACTGAGAGAGAGAGAGAAAGGGAGAGAGAGAGAGAGAGAGGAAGGGAGAGGGAGGGGAGGGAGAGGGAGGGGAGGAGAGGGAGAGAGAGAGAAGAGAGAGGAGGGAGGAGGGAGGGAAGGAGGGAGGGAAGGAGGAGGGAGAGGAGGAGAGGGAAGGAGAGGGAGGAAGGAGGGAGGGAAGGAGGAGGGAGGGAGGGGGGAGGGAGGGGGGAGGGAGGGAGGGAGGGAGGGAGGGAGGGAGGGAGGAGGGAGGGAGAGAGAGAGAGAGAGAGAGAGAGAGAGAGAGAGAGAGAGAGAGAGAGAGAGAGAGAGAGAGAGAGAGAGAGAGAGAGAGAAAGAGAGAAAGGGAGAATACGAGATAGAGAGAGAGAATACGAGTAAGAGAAAGAGAGGGAGAGAGAGAGAGAGAATACGAGTGAGAGTGAGAGAGAGAAACGCACGGATCAAAAAGAAAAAAAAGAATAATAATGATAATAATAATAAAAAAAAAATAATAATAATGATAATAGATAATAACAAAAGAGAAAAAAGAACATCACCGAAACAAAAGACACAAGATGGCGCCTCCCGCAGCCAGGCATCGAGCGCGAAATAGATCTTTTGGCGAATATTCGGGTCGTAAACCTGTCATTCACCGTCTGTGGGAAGGGGGGGTAGGGAAGGGGGTGAGAAAGAGGGGGCGGGGATGGGGGAATGGGGGAGAGGAGGGGGAAGGGGATGGGGGGGAGGAGGGGGAGGGATGGGGAATGGGGGAGAGGAAAGAGTGGGGAGGAGGGAATAGGGGAGGCGGGAGATGTTGGGGGTGAGGAAGGGGCGGGATAGAGGTGATAAAGGGGAAGAGGGAAAGGGAAGATTAGGGGGAAGGAGAGTGTAGGGAGGAGAGGAAGGGGGGAGTGGGAGATGTAGGGGGAGGAGAGAGAAAGAAAGGTGAGGGGGCTTCGAATGTAGGGGGGGGGGTACAGATAGGAGGAGGGAGAGGAAGAGGGAGAAGAGGGGAAGTGGGGAGAGGGGAGGGAGAGAAAGAGGAGAGAATGGGGGGGAAGGAGGGGTTGGGGAGAGGGGAGAAGGGGGAAGGGGGTAGGGAGGGGAGAAGGAGGGGTAGGGAGAGGGGAGAATTGGGGGGAAGGAGGGTTGGGGAGAGGGTAGAAAGGGGGGAAGGAGGGGTAGAGGAGGGGAATATAGTGGGAAGGAGGGGGAGGAGAAGAAGGGGAGAATAGGGGGAAGGAGGGGTAGGGAGAGGGGAGAATGAGGGGAAGGAGAGGTAGGGGGGAGGGGAGATGGGGGGAGGTCGTTTGCATTTACGACTACCGGGTGCAGTCTTAATAAAACAGAGGTCGGGTCATTGGGAAAGAGAACAGGGGGGAGTGGGGGAGGAAGAGGGAGCGATGCGGAGAGGGGAAAGAGGGAGGAAGAGAGGAGAGAGAGAGAGAAGGAGCTGGGGAGATAGAAGGAGAGAGGAGAGGAGTGAGAGAGAGAGAAGAGAGAGAGAGAGAGAGAGAGAGAGAGAGAGAGAGAGAGTGAGAGAGAGAGAGAGAGAGAGAGAGAGAGAGAGAGAGAGAGAGAGAGAGAGAGAGAGAAGGAGATGGGAGATAGAAAGAGAGGAGAGAGAAGGAGAAGGGAGAAGAGGAGATAGAGAGGGAAGAGAGAGCGAGGAGAGAGAAGGAGAAGGGAAAAGAGGGAGGGAGGAGAGAAAGGGAGTAGGGAGAGGGGAGGGAAGAGGGAGAAGAGGAAGAGAGAGAGAAGGGAGAAAAGG
>NW_020872531.1:72500-73859 GCF_003789085.1 Penaeus vannamei
GAGAGAGAGAGAGAGAGAGAGAGAGAGAGAGAGAGAGAGAGAGAGAGAGAGAGAGAGAGAGAGAGAGAGAGAGAGAGAGAGAGAGAGAGAGAGAGAGAGAGAGAGAGAGAAATGGATATTTGAAGATTCAAGTTTTTTTTTCTCACTTACGTGTTGCACTTTCATATTTTTTTCCCTTTTAATTCGTGGTTTAATGTCACTTTCCTTAATTTCTCTTGTCTTTGGCACTTACTTCATTTTATTATTCTTGCTCTTTCGTACTTATTCTCCGCTTCCACATCCTCCCTTTTTTCATTTTTTTTCTCTTCTCTCTTTGTTTCACTTTTTCCGCCTCTTTATAGTTATTGTCCACTTCTCTTTCATCCTCACCGTTATTATCGCAGTTCTTCCGCCTCTTCTTCCTCTCGTCTCTCTCTCTCTCTCTCTCTCTCTCTCTCTCTCTCTCTCCTCCCTCCTCCCTCTCCCCCCCTCCCTCTCTCCCTCTCTCCCTCTCTCCCTCTCCTTATCCCTCTCTTTCTTCTCCTCTCTTTCGTCCAGACAAAAGATTTTATCGAACGCCATAAAGAGAGCCTGGATGCGCGTATTTATACCGGCTATAAAAGCAAATACTCTCCCTTTATTAGTGGCGTAAAGTGCAAGAACAATGGAGTACATAAAACGTATCAAAAGGCTTGTATGATCGAATATGCTGTCTGTTGTTATAAGGGAGAGACATAAAAAGAAAGAAAAGATGAGGAGAGAGAGAGAGAGAGAGAGAGGAGGAGAGAAAGAGTGGTGATTTCGCGCCTTTTTGTTTTTGTTTTGGGTGTTTAAGCGACCGGATCCCCGAGGCGGTCGATGCGTAACGCGGCTCTATCCACGGGTTGGATACCAGACACTTATTACAACGAGAGAAAAAGAAAGAGAAGGATTCCGAATCACTAAATCACGAATCGAAGCACTAAAATAGATAACAATTACTTAATTATATCCTTGGAACGTATAAAAAGCCGAAGAAGATGTGTTGAAAAAAAGAAGTCTCTCAGGTAGCCAACGTAACTGGATTTATACGCTGTTCCGAGTTGGGCAGTCAAAACTCGGTTCAACTGACAAGTAATATGTGCCATATCAGTGTTTTTTTTTACTATTATTATATCTTTGTTGGACTTATTATCCTTCTTTTATTTCTTCTATTAATTTATTCTATTTTTATTTATATTTCATGTTGTATTATGTTTTTTTATTGAATTATCTTAGTTTACCGTTATGTTTTCTCTCTTCCATTTTTTTTTTCTTTTGATATGGATGGTGCTGTGTTCTTACATTGTTTGGTGGTTTTGTGTGTTGTTCGGCACTATCATTATTGTTTTGTATTTTTTT
>NW_020872531.1:104504-109735 GCF_003789085.1 Penaeus vannamei
AATTAATGGAATAAAGTGTTTTGACTTTTGACTTTGACTATCTACCGTTTTTCTTCTGTTTATCCACCAATCTATATCTTCAGGAAATTAAATACATGTTCACAACCATACAATCGACTGGTAGCATACAAAAGCCATACAAACACACACACACACACGCGCGTGCACACACACACACACACACACACACACACATACACACACACATATACACTGACACACATACACACACACACACACACATACACACAAACACATACATACGCACACACACATACACACGCTCACACATACACACACTCACACACGCACACACACACACACACACACACACACACACACACACACACAAACAAACGCACACACACATAAAAGAAATTTACACCTCAGAAACTGAACACAACATCACAGCACAACCCAGATAATGCACACCCACAAAAAATATATATAACATTTACTACAACATACCAATAAAACGCTGCATAGAAAATGTAAAAATAACCGAAATAACTCACCGGGTCGTAAAAGAAATTCTTAAATGATAAATCGTTTTACGAGAAACAGTTACACCCATAAGAAAAAGTAACAGTTTCAAAAGGTCACTCTGTAGGTTAACTTATATTAGTATCATGATATCCTGCATATTTCCATTGGATTGATACAAGCCTCGATCTCTTTGCAAAGCTCTCGCGCTGACAACCATGATCTAAAAAGGAAAAAAAAAAAGAAAAGAAAAAAAGGTATAAAAATGGATTCGGCAAGATGAAAACAATGGAAGTGCACGATGCGCAAGCCGTCTGTCTTTTAGGTTATCGGGAAATTCAATCAACCTTTCTCTTGATTGTGAACGTGTGTGCCGTTCCTTCGTAGCAAAGACTGGTTTTATTGTTTCTGCATGGACCTTCGAGTAAGAAATTGTTGATTGGAACTGAATGGCTGTGTGTATGGACTTAGAATTCTCTCAATTATTGTTCTTTATCGTGCACGTTTCTTGGGCTGAATCGCAGTACATTTATATTCATTATAAATGGGTATTTTAAAATCAATATATCACCTGCTAGCTATGGATATTGATTTAAGAGATCAAATGCGATCATTATGTATTACGAATATATTTTTACATATTAAAGAGTTATGATTTAACCAGACGAATTACCTCGAAACACAAAAAGAAAATCCCCAACACACCAACAATGATTACAACAACAGTAACGGTAACAACAGAAACACCACAACCACCACTAACAACAGCAGCAACAAGGACAACAACAACAGTAATGATAACAACAGAAACACTACAACCACCACGAACAACAACAACAACAATGATAACAACAACATTAACGATAACAACAGAAACACCACCACAAGCAGTAACAACAACAATAACAATGATTACAACAACAGTAACGATAACAACAGAAATACCACCACTACTAACAACAAAAATAATAACAACAGGAGAAACACCACCACTAACAACAACAACAACAAACAAGCAACAAAGACACTCCCCCAACACATCGAACTCATCTTTTATAGAACCGACACTAAGGACATCTGCAGGTGAATCGTCCACGAGGCGGGGTCCAGCAGGTGACTAATTAATGGAGGGAGAGGAGGTAATGGGCCGGCTGCAGGCGAGTGTTCAGCCAGGGCGCTATTAACTATGCAGGTCTAATAGGTCTTGTTGCTGAGGCTGACCTTTCCTCTCGGGGTCCCTGTCCTTCGCTCTTTGGGGTAGTACATGGGTGAGTGATGTGGACACAGGGACACAGGTATGTACGCAATAGGACTTACATACAGACGCATATGTACGTACTGGTACGCGGATGTACTGTATTCACATACACGCGGATGTGCGCACTGGTACTCACATACAGACGCATGTGCGTACTAGTACTCACATACACACGCATGTACGCACTAATACTCACATACACGCACATGTACTCACTAATACTCACATACACTCGCATGTACGCACTAATACTCACATACACACGCATGTACACACTAGTACTCACATACACACGCACATGTACTCACTAATACTCACACACACACGCATGTACGCACTAGTACTCACATACACACGCACATACGCACTAATACTCACACACACATGTACGCACCAGTACTCACATACACACGCACATACACGGACATGCAGAGAGTGCCCTTTCCACCTACCCTGCATGCAAATTCTCATATATATATCCTGAATATAAAGAAAATTGTGAAGGAATATAGTTCAGGGAGGAAATATTGCTATTGATATAGTCATCATTAAGTAAATCAAATTCATCTATACAAATTTATGGCCAATATGATAGCAATATATCTATATATTAACTACATTTATAGAAAATCATGGATACATATCGAAGAAAGTGACGTATGCACACCTACACACACACACACACACACACACACACGTACACACACACACACACGCAAAGTTTACAAGTTTCTTACCTCCTGAGTTGATGTTTATGTGCGCAAATGAACGACCTGTCTGTTTCCTTGCGAATTTACACCTCTCTCTCTCTCTCTCTCTCTCTTTCTTTCTCTCTCACTTGGTTTCTCTCTCACTCTCTCCTTCTCTCTCTCTCTCTCTCTTTCTCTCTCTCTCTTCACTTGGTTCTCTCTCCTCTCTCCTTCTCTCTCTCTCTCTCTCTCTCTCTCTCTCTCTCTCTCTCTCTCTCTCTCTCTCTCTCACTTGGTTTCTCTCTCCCTCTCTCTCACTTGGTTTCTCTCTCTCTCTCTCTCACTTGGTTTCTCTCTCCCTCTCTCCTTCTCTCTCTCTCTCTCTCTCTCTCTCTCTCTCTCTCTCTCTCTCTCTCTCTCTCTCTCTCACTTGGTTCTCTCTCTCTCTCTCTCTTTCTCTCTCTCTCTCACTTGGTTTCTCTCTCCCTCTCTCCTTCTCTCTCTCTCTCTCTCTCTCTCCCTCTCTCTCTCTCTCTCTCTCTCTCTCTCTCTCTCTCTCTCTCTCTCTCTCTCTCTCTCTCTCTCTCTCTCTCTCTCTCTCTCTCTCTCTCTCTCTCACTGGTTTCTCTCTCCCTCTCTCCTTCTCTCTCTTTCTCTCTCTCTCTCACTTGGTTTCTCTCTCCCTCTCTCCTTCTCTCTCTCTCTATCTCTTTCTCACTCTCTCTCTCTCTCTCTCTCTCGGTTTCTCTCTCCCTCTCTTCTTCATCATCATCATCATCATCATCTTCTTCTTCTTCTTCTTCCTCTTCTTCTTCTTTTCTTCTTCTTCTTCTTCTTCTTCTTCTTCTTCTTCTTCTTCTTCTTCTTCTTCTTCTTCTTCTTCTTCTTCTTCTTCTTCTTCTTCTTCCTCCTCTCCCTCTCTCTCGGGCTTTTTAAACGAATGACTCTTGCATATTCAAGACGAAATATTTTTACTTCTACACCACTTTGTGTTTTCTTCTTTGATGTTACTGTTTCCATTTTTTCTCTTTCTATTTTTCTGCCTGTCAGTGCTGTTTCCGTTTCTGTTTCTGTCTGTCTGTCTGTCTGTCTGTCTCTTTCTCTCTCTCTCTCTCTTTCTCTTTCTTTCTTCTCTCTCTCTCTCTCTCTCTCTCTCTCTCTCTCTCTCTCTCTCTCTCTCTCTCTCTCTCTCTCTCTCTCTCTCTCTCTCTCTCGCTCTCTCTCTCTGTCTATCTCTATTATACGTATTATCTTTGTAATCACAGTTTCTTTTAATCCTCCTTAGTATTTTGCAAATTGTTTATCATCATTTGATTGGTTGATTAGTCTATATAATTTATGGCTATCATATATATCTAGCTATGATCCCTTTCGTAATTTGTTTATTATTATAATTTGATCAGTTATTATCTATATGATATTATTTGAAATTTGTTCTTTTATTCTTTTGTTTTTCTATGTTTTCCCTCTTCCCCCTCCCACCCTTTCGTAATTTGTTTATTATTATAATTTTGAGTTGTTATCTATGTGATATTATTTGGAAATGTGTCCTCTTTATTCTTTTTTTTTCTATTTTTTTTTTTCCCTCTCCCACTCCCACCCTTTCGTAATTTGTTTATTATTATAATTTTGAGTAGTTATCTATATGATATTATTTGGAAATGTGTCGTCTTCTTTTTTTTCTATTTTTTTCCTATTATTTGTTTCTTTTTTTTCTTTTTTCCCCTCCCCCTTCCACCCCCCCTCCCTCCTCCTCCGCCCACAAGGCAAACGTAACATGTGTTTCAGCAAACTTTTTCGTGTTTATGTCTCCCTGTAATGTTCTCCCCGCACGCTCTCTCTCCCACGTGGCGGCGCGTGTGTTGCTCGTCCAGCCACGCCCCCTCATCTGCATCTGGTTCCGCTCGCGCTGACTTCGGCTTCGAGTTTCTTCCTTCTTTCGAACCGACCAACCGTAAACGATAGCCGACCAATGCATATGTAAAATGTCGAAAATTGCTTCGTAACTTTTATATATTCATGGCGATTCTGTAAGTGAGAGACGATCCATCGACCGAAACCGAAGCCGAGGAAACCTCTCTGTGAACGGACGGTTTGAGCTTGTTTTGAGCGCGCCGGTGGGAGGAGCTACGTTATTTATTCGACCAATCGTGTGCACGCTAGCCTTTACCTGCGGGGTTGCTTACGGGAGTTTACGTTCTAAACCGTGTTATTACGAAGACATATAGCTACTATTAGGTAACAACAGACAACAATTTGAACAGTTTGATGCGAAAGAGAGAGAGAACAAGAGGAGTATTTATTGCGTTAACTCATTACTTTCTGACACGTTTAAAAGGTTTTCAAAGTCGAAAAAAAGAGAAAAAGAAAAAAAAAGAAAAAAAGATAAAATCCTTTATGTGATTTTAAAAGATACTCTTCCTTTTTTTTCCCTTCTTTCTTCCTCTTGCTTTTACTCTTTTTATACATTTAAAGCAGTAAATAATCTTAGACGTTTTTACAAACAGAAAGGAATGAAGTATTGAATCATAAAATGCCCTGTGTCTTTTTTTTTTCTCTCTTTCTTTTCTCTCTCTCATATGTGTGTTGCCTGTCTTTATTTTTTTTTCTTTCTCTCTCATATTTGTGTTATATTCAGAAGCTATTGTTTAAGACGGAACGAAAATATACGATTTTTTTTTCTCTCGTGCGTTCAACTAATTGGTTAATTGCTTGTAATTTAAATTCTTCTCGAACTTTCTCGAATATTCTCCAATTTCGTTACAGGAAAGACAGAAGAAGAGAACGCCTTAGAATCAACA
>NW_020872531.1:111436-118936 GCF_003789085.1 Penaeus vannamei
AGAGCAGATTATTAAATTGTGATGTTTTTAATGCTGAAGCGTGATGTTGGAAGGAAAATAGTACAATAACAAGGATGAAGATGCTAAAAATATATATTTTTTTACATACAATGAAGGCATTGGAAAAATGTTGAGAAAATATGATTAGATAAAGACGATGTTTTGAAAATGCGGGAGTTATAACATAGACGATTGAGTGAGAGGTAAAAATGATGATGGAAATGTTTTGAAAATGAAGGGGTTGTTATAACAAAGATGGTGTTTTCTAAACGGATAAAAAGATTGGTTGAGATGCCGTTATAATGATGATAGAATTGGAATGAAAACGAAGGATGGAATTATGATATCAATAATTTGGTATCTGGTGGATATGATTCTTCTAAAAATCATGTTTAGATAGACGAGAAAGATGGATGAAATGCAATAGAAATTGACAAGGAATTTCTAGTGGTGATGTTGAAAAAAGAGAAGAAGAAAAAGAATGAATGAAGGAGAAAGTAAAAGTAATACGAAGAATAAGAACAAGATGATAATGATGACGAAGAAGAGGAAAATGAACATAGGATGAAAAAGAAGAAAAAGGAGAAAGAAAGATTGAAATAAAGTAAAAGAAAAAGAAAGAAAGAAGAAGGAGAAGATGAAAAAGAAGAAAATAAAAGAATAAAAGAAAGAAAGGAGAAAACGAATAAGAAAAGATTAAGAAAAAATAAAGGACGAAGAAGAAAAAAAGAAGTAAAAAAACAAGATTGACAGAAGAAGAATAAAGAGACATACCCTAATGTACCCCCAAAGAAGAAAACTTTGAGACAAAAACCCGTTGTCATGAATGAGACAATAACACACAATTGTTACGACAACAGAAACATAAAAAGGGGGTATTATAACACTGAAGAAAACAAGCAGATGTTGTGAAGGAGGCGATGGCATATAAAGCAGACGTAATATTATGGTGAATATTAAGTTTGTTGGGAAGAAATAGGCTTTTCTTAGATGACTATTGTAGAAGGGGAGAGATAGAAAGATAGGTGGATGGAAGAGAGAGAGAGAGAGGAGAAGAGAGGAGAGAGAGAGAGAGAGAGAGAGAGAGAGAGAGAGAGAGAGAGAGAGAGAGAGAGAGAGAGAGAGAGAGAGAGAGAGGAGGAGAATAAGAAGAATGGAGAAGGAAAGAGAAAGAGAGAGAGAGAATAAGAAAGAAAAGGAGAGGAAGAGAGAAAGATAAAAAGAGTGGGAATAAGAAAGAAATGGAGAGGGAGAGAGAAAGAGAAAGAGGAATAAAAAAGAAAAACAGAGGGAGGAAGAAAGAGAGAGAAGAGGAGAAAGAAAAGAGAGGGAGAGAGGAGAGAGAGAGAAGAGAGAGAGGGGGGGGGTCGGGGGGGGGTATTATGCAAATCGGATGACAAGTACGCAAGTCGGCCAAGGAGGAAAAAACAAGGCAGGCAAGCAGGCATGCAGTAAGGTCGCCAAGCAGAAAACTGGTTACTTAACTGACAGACAGACAGGTAGTCAGTCAGGCAGAAAGGCAAGGTAGATTGCTAGCCGGGTCAGCAGGCAAGCAGGAAGGCTTAGCAGACAAGCAGGTGAAAATAAAAGCAAGCAGACAGATAGGTCGAGGAGAGAGATTCTTCAGACAGAAAGAAAATCAATCACACTTCTATGAAAAACAGATAAAATTTCAGACAGAATCCTTAGATCAGATTAGAAAAAAAAAAAAAAAAAAAAATAGATCCCCAGACACTAAGCAGGCAATCAAGCAGGTAAGCAAGACAGAAGAACAAGCACGCAAACAAATCCAAACAGGCTAAAACGCACAGCCGAGTTAGAACGCACGCCAAACACAGAGCCAAACAGACAGACAAACAGACAGGGGCAAGCAGTCAAGCAGGTAAACAACCCATGCAAGCAGGCAGGGCCGTAGGTGGTGATAATGGAGGTTGAGCAGCTTCCATGGTTGCCGATGATAAAAATAACTTCTTTACCGACAATCAGGCTAATGACCTAAACCCGGGAGACGCGCTGGGAGAAAGGCATAGAAAACGGCGATCAAAGGACGGGGAGAGAAGCTGGGAGGACGAGTTGATAAAAGGGGTGCATGGAGGAGCTGGAGAGGGGGCAGGAGGAGGAAGAGAGAGGGAGGAGGAGGGAGAGGGAGAGGAGGAAGAGGAGGAGAGGGAGGAGGAGGAGGAGAGGGAGGAGAAGGGAGGAGAGAGAGGAAGAGGAGGAGGAGAGAGAGGAGGAGGAAGAAAAGCGGGAGGTAGGGAAGGAGGAGGAGGAGGAAGAACGGGAGATGGGGGAGGAGAAGGCAGGAGGAAAATGGAGAGAGGTAGAGGGAAGAGGAAGAAAAGCGGGAGGTAGGAAAGGGGGAGAAAAGGGGAGGTAAGGAGGGAGAGGAGGGGAAATGGAAGAGAGGTAAAGGAAGAGAGACAAAGGAGAGGGAGGAGGAAAAAGAGCTTGAAGTTGGGGAGAAGTAGGAAGAAGATGAGGAAAAGGTCAAAAAGGAGGAGGAGGGGGAAGACAATGAGACAGAGGACGAGGAAGAGAAGAAGGAGTAAAAGGGAGAAGAGAGAGAAAGAGGAAGTTATGGTTGAGGTGGGGGAGATGAAGGGGGTGCTGGTGGCGCAGAAGTTGAAGTACAAAGGGAGGGAGAGCAGAAGGAGATCAAAGGAAAAGGGGGAATAAGAAGAGGTTAAGAGAGAATAAGACAAAGAAGATTAGCTGAAGAGACAGAGAGTGAGATGAAATGAAATAAAGATAGATAGCTAAACACATAGATACATAGATAGATACTGAGAGAGAGAGAGAGAGAGAGAGAGAGAGAGAGAGAGAGAGAGAGAGAGAGAGAGAGAGAGAGAGAGAGAGAGAGAGAGAGAGAGAGAGAGAGAAGAAGGAGGAAGGAGAGAGGGTGGGGCGAGACGCCGTACTGCAGGCGCTTGCAGTGGGGGAATGGAGGGAGGGGGAGGGAGGGAGGGAGGAAAAGCGCATAGAAGCGAGAGGTGGCTTGGGGGGTGGGGGGGTGGGGAAGGGGGGGGGCGAGCAGTAGAGGAGCAAGGGAAGCTCGAGAGAGGAGGGAGGGAGGAAGGAAGGAGGGCCCAGGGGGAGGGGAAACGGAGAGAGGGGGGTGGGAGGGAATTGACTGACGGTGGTGCTTGTGTAGAGAAGCTGGTGGATGAGGGAAGTGGCCGAATAGGTGGTATGATGTTTTGCAATGGAAGGGGGCGGGCTGGGGGTACGGGTGAGGGGTGGAGGGGGGGCATAGGGGATGAGGGAGTTGAGGGTCTTATATGGAGGGGAAGAGGGGGGATGGGGGGGAGGGTTTTTTAATGAGCGGTTAAGGAGGGGAGTAGGGGATAGGGGGTGGAAAAAGAGGCGAAATAAATCATGAGGGCAGGTTAAGTGTTTGCAAAAGAGAGAAAGAGAGATATAGATAGATAGATAGAGAAGAGAGAGAGAGAGAGAGAGAGACGAGAGAGAGAGAGAGAGAGAGAGAGAGAGAGAGAGAGAGAGAGAGAGAGAGAGAGAGAGAGAGAGGAAGATAAATATATAGATCGATAGATAGATTGATAGATAGATAGACAGATAAATAGAAAGGAGGATAGACAGATAGAAAGACGAAGAGAAACGAAAGAATAGTGAACCAAAGGTGAAGAGACAGAGAAAAGAAGTAATAGGATGAAAGCAAGAAAAGAGCAAAGAAGAAATCAAAATAGAAGGGGGGAAAGGGTGAGGGATAAAGAACGAAGAGAGGAGTAAGAGCAGCGAGGTGAGAGCGAGAGCCCGAGAAAGGGGGGAAGGAGGGTAGCGAGAAAATGGCTCGAAGTACCCACATTCGCGAATCGAAAATCCAATTTCCCGGCGAAGGAGGACCTCTAGTACCTGCTTGTTCTTTCAAGAATCATAAATCGGCGCTCCCGATGACGTGGCGACCACAGCGGTGCGGGAGACGGAGAGATTAATCCTTTTTCTTTGTTAGTGAGTGTTCGCATGTGAAGCTGACAGGAAGTCACGTCTGGGGTACAAGCTCCTGGGGTCGGTGGGGGGCGGCGAAGGGGGGAGGGGAGAGAGGGAAGGTGAGGAAGGGATAGGGATGGAGAAGTAGGGAGAGGGAGGGAGAAGTGGAAGGAAGGAGGAGGAGGAGGGAGGAGGGAAGGGATGGAGAAAGAGGGGAGGAGGAGAGGAAAGAAGAGAGGAAGGAGGAGGAGGAGGGGGAGGGAAGGAAGGACGGAGGAGGAAAAGGCAGGAAGAGGAAGGAAGTGGGAAGAAGAAGGAGGGAGGATGGATCATTCATAGGGAGAAGGGGACTGGACTGATTAGGAAGAGAGTGGAAGAAAGAGGAAAAGTTAGCAAAAGGGACGAAAATGAGAGAGGAAGAGAGATTTCGTGTGGAATCGGAAGGAAGAAAAGGAATGGAATGGATTAAGAAAATAGAGAAAAGGAGGGAGAGAGAGGGAGGGGAGAGTGGGGTAAGAAAGAAAGAGGAGGAAAAGGGAGTTAGAGAGAGTGGAAAGCAGGGCGAAAGAGGAGGAAGAGGGGGAACGGAGGTCTTCAAAAACGTACACAGCTAATACTTAAAAGGCCCTAACTATGGTACACTTCCTCGCACATAATGGAGTTGGGGGAACCCATCTTTTTGCGCGGGCGTGAGAGACAGGGAGGGAGGGGGGGGGTGCGCGGGTGTGTGCGTCTGCCGGAGGTTTCGTGGGTGGTATGAGGGTGGTGAGGTGTGAGGTAGGGGGACGAACGATGGTGTAAAGGTGTGTTGTAAGAGTGTGGTGTATGCGTTGGAATAACAAAATGGCTCATTTGGTTATTGATAAACAGTGAGGGTTGCATCCGTGTGTGTTTGTATGTTTGTGTAAGGGGCATGTGTGCGTGTGTGCGTGTGTGTGTGCTCGCGAGTGCGTATGTGTGTGTGAGGAGAAATAGAAAGCGGGTTGACTGCATATGGTGAGGTATGAGACTTCACCTACAGTACCAGCCTACATGTTTGTTCAAGCATGCTAAGTTTCTCTCTCTCTCCTCTCTCTCTCTCACTCACTCACTCACTCTCTTCTTTCTCCTCTGTCTTTCTCTCTTTCTCTCTCTCTTCTCTCTCTCTCTCTCTCTCTCTCTCTCTTCTCTCTCTCTCTCTCCTTCTCCTTCTCCTTCCTCCTTCTCCTTCTCCTTCTCCTTCTCCTTCTCCTTCTCCTTCTCCTTCTCCTTCTCCTTCTCCTTCTCCTTCTCCTTCTCCTTCTTCTTCTCTTCTCCTTCTCTCCTCCCTCCTCCTCCTCCTCCTCTCTTCTCCTCCCTCCTCTCTTCCTCTCCTCATCTCTCTCTCTCTCTCTAACCATTTATCTCCCGATCAACATCTGTCTCCTTTTTTTCCCCCTGCAGCCAAAGCTCCATTTAAAAGCAAATTTATCATCAATCCTTACATTCTCCTATCCCTTGCTCCCTTTCTCTCTCAGCTTGTGCTTTTGCAAACATAGGGTGCTTGATTGAATAATGGCTGCGGGAAAGTTGAGATGGAATATTTGGTTAAAAAGATCGTTCGATATTTATGGGGCCCTGCTCTGGCCGAGCACCGCGCGTTGGGGTTGTGGTTGGGAGAGTGTGTTGTGTGTGTTGTGTGTGTGGTGTGTGTGCGTGTGTGTGTGTGTTTTGTGTGTGGGGAGGATTTTATCGGTGCGTGCGTGCGTGCATGGACGAGCGTAGCGCAGATGTAGAGAGAGAAGGTTTGGGTATGGGGAGTGAGAGGGGAGAGGGGGGAGGGAGGGGGGGGAGAGTCGGAGGCACGTAAACAGGTTGGCCATGTGAGTGTGTTCGTAAGTACGTGTGTAGCGTTGTGTATAAATAAGCATGTGAGTTGAGAGTACTCTTCGGGCGCACGTGTTAAAGAGGCATTATTTGTTTTCTCTCTCATTCTTTCATTTCCTTGCATCTCTCTCTCTCTCTCTCTCTCTCTCTCTCTCTCTCTCTCTCTCTCTCTTCTCTCTCTCTCTCTCTCTCTCTCTCTCTCTCTCTCTCTCTCTCTCTTTCTCTCTCTCTCTCTCTATCTATCTATCTATCTTATCTATCTATCTCTATCTCTCCTTCTCCTTTTCCTTTTTATTTTCGCTTTTCGTTCTCGCACTTTTCCTGCCTTGTCTACTGTCTTCTGTCTATCCACATTTCTGGATGGATACGCTCCTCCTCCTCTTACTCTCTCTCTCTCTCTCTCTCTCTCTCTTCTCTCTCTCTCTCTCTCTCTCTCTCTCTTCTCTCTCTCTCTCTCTCTCTCTCTCTCTCTTCTCTCTCTCTCTCTCTCTCTCTCTCTCTCTCTCTCACTCTCTCTCTCTCTCTCTCTCTCTCTCTCTCTCTCTCTCTCTCTCTCTCTCTCTTTCTCTCTCTCTCTCTCTCTCCTCTCTCTCTCTCTCTCTCTCTCTCTCTCTCTCTCTCTCTCTCTCTCTCTCTCTCTCTCTCTCTATATCTATCTATCTATCTATCTATCTATATATATACATATATATATGTATGCTCAAATTTATTCATTTTATTCATTTATTTCTCTCTCTTTTCTCTCGCTCACTCTCACTATTAGACAGATAAATCAACCAAACCAAAAAGATAAATCAAACTTAATCAAACTGATACAAAATAAATGAAGAAGGAAGAAGAAAAAAAATAGATAAAAGAAGGAAGTGGCCGTGCAGCTGATGAAGATGTGCCAGCTCGCCATTTGCCCCTCTTATGCAACGGAGATGGTGAGTGCTACTGCATGTGCGCACAAAAACACATACATATTCCATCTTCCTTCTCATATTTTGCTGTGTGCGAGTCTTTCCCTGTTTTTTTTTTTTTTTTTTTTTTTTTTTTTGTCGCCGCGTAAAGCTTTTTGTTTTGTTGTTGTTGATGGCGGTGTTGGTGTCTTTGTGTTTTCTTGTCGTTTTGTTGTTTTGTTTTGTATTGTTTTTTTGTTTTTGCGTTTGTTTTGGTTGTGTTTGATTAATTTACTTTACTTTCTTTCTCTCCCTAACTTTCTCTCTCTCTCTTTCTCTCTCTCTCTCTCTCTTCTCTCTCTTCTCTCTCTCTCTTTCTCTCTCTCTCTCTCTCTCTCTCTCTCTCTCTCTCTCTCTCTCTTCTCTCTCTCTCTCTCTCTCTCTCTATCTCTATTTCTCTCTTTCCTCTCTCTCTCACTCTCTCTCTTTCTCCCTCTCTCTCTCTTTCCTTTCCCTCTCTTCTCTATACACACTCACTCACTTTACTCACCTCTCCGCCTCCTCTCATTTCGGTCTCATTCATCTCCCTTTCCCCAGATGAGTCTCCATCCTCACCGGACCCACGTGCCGGGCGTCTTCGAAAACAACATCCGGGAATAACTGTACACAGATGACGTAGATGATGATGGTGATGGTGATCATGGCGTAATGGTGGGGTGGTGGTGAAGGTGACGCTGGAAGGGGTTGGTGAGGATGATGTGGTGGTGATTGATGACGATTTGTAAAGGTGAGTAATGAATGATGGTGATGATGATGACGATTTGAGAGG
>NW_020872531.1:131436-133936 GCF_003789085.1 Penaeus vannamei
GAGAGGGGAGGAGGTAGAGAGGGAGGATGAGGAGGGGAGGAGGTGGATAGGGGAGGGAGGATGAGAAGAGGGAGGAGGTAGAGAGGGAGGATGAGAGGGGAGGAGGTGAGAGGAGGATGAGAGAGGGGAGGAGGTGGATGGAGGATGAGAGAGGGGATGAGAGGAGGAGAGAGAGGAGGTAGAGAGGAGGATGGAGGAGGAAGGTAGAGAGGGAGGATGAGAAGGAGGAGGAGAGAGTGAGAGAGGGAGGGAGGATGAGAAAGGGGAGGAGGTGGAGAGGATGAGAGAGGGGAGGGAGGATGAGAAAAGGGAAAGAGGGAGAGAGGTGTGGAGAGGGAGGATGAGAGATGAGAAAGGGGAGGGGAGGGGAGGTGGATGAGAGAGGGAGGGATGGAGAGGATGAGAGAGGGGCGGAGGTGGAGAGGTGAGAGAGGGGAGGAGGATAGGCGGATGAGAAGGGGAGGAGGCGGAGAAGAGGAGGGGAGCGGGGGAGGAGAGAAGAGAAAGAGGGCGGGGGAGGAAGGAAGGGAAGAGGGAGGGGGGCAATGGAAAGAGTTGGAGGAAAGAGGAAATAAAGGATGAGAGAGACATGGAGGGAGAGGGAGGAATATGGAGTGGGAGGGGAGGAAGAGAGAAAGGAGAATAGGAAAAACAAGGGGAGGGTTGGGTAAAAGGGAATAGGGAGTAAGAGGGAAGCGGAAGGGAGGAGGGAGTAAGAGAAGGGGGGGGGGGAGTTGAATGAGAAGGGAGCAAAGAGTGGGAGAGACGGAAGGGAAGAGCGAGAAAAATGTAGACGGGGGGAGATGAGAGAGGGGAGAGGAGCGGGAGAGAGCTGAGCGAGAGGGGGGACGGGAAGGAGAGATGAGAGAAGGGTAGAGTAGAAGTGGGGAGAAAGAGGAAAGAAATAGACGAGGAAAAATAAAGGGAAGAGTAGGAGGGAGGTGTAGGAGAAAGGAGAGAGAAAGAGTGGGGAGTACCAGGAGAATGAAACGTAGAGAAAATGAGAAAGAGAGGGAGAGAAACGGAGGATGGAGGAATTGGAAGAAGAGAACTCTTCAAGCAGGAAAAGGGGGAGAAAAAAGGAAGGGAACAGATGATTAGAGAAGAAAATAGATTGTGGGAGTAGATGAGAACATGAGGAGAATGAGAGAGAGACGAGCAAGAGATTGATAAAGAAGTAACAGAACGGGATAGCGAGAAGAGAGAGAGAGAGAGACAGAGGAGAGAGAGAGAGAGAGAGAGAGAGACGAGAGAGAGAGAAGAGAGAGAGAGAGAGAGAGACAGAGCAGGCAGACAGACAGACAAGAGAGAGAGAGAAGAGAGAGAGAGAGAGAGAGAGAGAGAGAGAGAGAGAGAGAGTGGGAGAGTGAGAAGAGAGAGAGGAGAGACAGACAACAGAGACAGACAGACAGACAGACAGACAGACAGACAGACAGACAGACAGCAGACAGACAGAGGCAGAGACAGAGACAGAGAAAAGACGTGACAACAGGAGGAGAATGAAGCGGCTAGAGCAAGAGGAGGAGGAGAGAGGGGGAAGGGAGGAAGGAGGGTAGGAGGAGGAAAGAGAGGGGGAGGGGGGGGAGAGGGAAGCTCTTGTAGTACTACGGAGTACTCATAGTATTAATGATACAACGGTCATAGTAGCGGCTGTAGTAGCAAAGAGTAGCCGTAGTGGTTGTATTAATAGATGATGATGATGATGATGAAGATTGGTGATGATAATGATGCTAATGGTGATGATAATGATGATGGTGATGATAATGATGTGATGATGATGGATCATGGTGATGAGGATGATGGTGATGATGATGACTGATGCTGATGGTGTTGATGATGATGGTGATGATGATGATGATAATGAGGATGTGATGATGAAGATTGATGATGAGAATGAAGGTGGTAATAGTGATAATGATGATTATGATGATGACGGTGATGGTGAGGTAGGTGATGGACATGATAATGATGATGATGAATGATTGATGGTGAAGATTATAATTATGGAAATAGTGATGATGAGGATGGGGATGGTGATGACGATGATAATGATTGATGATGAAGACTATAACAATGATGAAGATGGTAATAATGATAATGATGATGAGGATGAGGACGACGATGATGACGATGGTGATAACGAAGAAGAAAAGTCGATAAACTCCCCAGAAACCAGAGCGAAAGACGAAATACACAAACAGCGAAGAAAACGTGATTGAATGAAAGGAGAGAAAACAGCCTCGAGGAAGGAGAGAACAGCGGGATAGTGGAATGCAGAAGGGTGACTAGGAGAGAGAGAGAGAGTCAGGAAGGAGGTAGAGGAGGTAGAAGAGGAGAAGGAGGAGGGAGAGGGAAGTAGGAGGGGGAAAATGAAAAGGAGGAGAACGAAGGAAGAGGGAAGAGAAGGGAAGTAGAGGAGGAGGAGGAAGGGGAAAGAGGAGAAGGGGACAGAAGGAGAAGGAAGAGGGAAGGTTAAAGAGGAGGGGGAAGGGGAGAAAGA
>NW_020872531.1:143936-148936 GCF_003789085.1 Penaeus vannamei
TGGCGCGGCGCGGCGGTTCCCCGCGACGTGCCCGTGGCTCTGCGGAGAGGCCGCGATTTATTCGCCGTTTTCGAAGTCCAATTCTTGTTACATTGCTAACGATGAGATACATTGTTCGTTGCTAAAAGAACTTTGGAATAAACAAAAAGAAACAGGATACGCTGGGCGATTTTTTTCTTATTGAAGACCTCTTGACTATGAAATACCCCTTTGTTTGAATTTATTGGAATTAGGCGGTTCGTGCCAGTCTTTGTCTAGCTTCCTCCGGTTCGAGGCAGGACTTTGCTTGCAGAGGTCGCCCGCCCTTAGCACTTTGGCCAAGGCAGTTTAGTCAGTACTCTTGGAGAAATAATCTCTCGACCTATTTATATGTCCCCTCAAAGAGGAATATGGGTTTAGGATAGAATAAAACAACATTAGGGTATAGAGTTGTAGAATGGATATTTTTGCAGATCTCCGTAGTTATCATTAATGGTTAGAATCAGGAGAGCTTCCTATGCATAACCCTTTGGCGAAGAGCACCTGGCGATGAATCCAGCGCCTGTTAGAGAGCTCGGGGTTCGGGCGACAGGATACCAGAGCTCCCCGGTTGACAGCTTGACGGTTCCTGCAATGCCCGGAGGTCGGCTGCCAGGAAGAGCAAGGACTTCTGAGGAGGATGGAACGTTTGTCTGCGAGCGTCGCGTGTGACAAGTGTAACCGCAAACCACCTCACAGGATCCTTGTCCGGCCGGCGCTCATTGCGAGATTCATTAGCAGGACGGAAAGCTAGCCAGGCGCTGGCTTGCTCGAGCCTCGCTGCTCCCAAGTTCACGTCGGGCGCCCGCCGTCCGCTCCCGCCTCCCGTGTGAGAGCATATGGCCTTTCTTTCAGCCTTGAGAGGTTATGACCCTTTTTACTTCCTGTCTAAGACGCCCGGACGACGCAAGACAACGGACGAAGGCTGGCCGTGGATGTCAGTCTGCACGCGTTGTGGCTGCCGTTGCTCCCTGCGAGGCGGCATCATGCATCAGAGATGGCACGGCGGTTCCCCTGTACGCTTGTTCGCAGGCATTACTTAGGCAGGGCCCGAGGACAGCGCCAGGGGTCGTGCTTGAATTAGTCACTGGAGACATTGGTAAACGCGTGCCGGCCCGGACGACGTTGGTGACCTAGGGCCGAATTTGATGTATTTTTTTATTAGTTTACTTGATTAATACAAAAAACGTGATATACAATGATGCTAGTCAGTTGTAGTCGTACGAACGATCTTTTATCGTATGTCGTATTCTATGTGAAGTTGGTCATGACATTTTGAAAAAAACGCACACACGCACACAACCACAAACTCACTCACTCACTCACTCACTCACTCACTCACTCACTCACTCACTCACTCTCACTCTCACTCTCTCGCTCTCTCGCTCTCTCTCTCGCTCTCTCGCTCTCTCGCTCTCTCTCTCTCTCTCGCTCTCGCTCTCGCTCTCTCTCTCGCTGCTCTCTCGCTCTCTCTCGCTCTCGCTCTCTCTCTCTCTCTCTCTCTCTCTCTCTCTCTCTCTCTCTCTCTCTCTCTCTCTCTCCTCTCTCTCTCTCTCTCTCTCTCTCTATCTCTCTATCTCTATCTCTATCTCTATCTCTATCTCTATCCCTCTCCCCTCTCCCTCTCCCTATCCCTCTATCCGTCTCTCCGTCTCTCTGTCTCTCTGTCTCTCCCTCTCTCCCTCTCTCTTCTCCTTCTCTACCCCTCTCCCCTCCTCCCCCCTCCCCCCTCTCCCCCCCCTCCCTCTCCCCTCTCCCTCCCCTTCTCCTTTCTCCTTTCTCTCTTGCCTCCCTTTCTCCTTCCCTTCCCGCCAAACCAAGCTGAAGGAACGCCGACTTACGCACACACGCCCTCGCCCACAGACAGGCACCGCACCCGTGCATGCGCGACTGGCCACGAAGGTTTATTTGTTTGCGCATGATGTATTTCCGCGAAAGTCGACGGCGAGCCCCAGCGAGAGCGGGGAAGCCGGTCGGCCGCCGAGGAGCCAAGGGCGAAAGCCGTGCTAGGATGCGTAGTGCTTTATAGGTTCAAGTTAAATAAAACAACAGCGCATAACAGACTTCCATTGTTATCCGGGAGGTCACGTGATCTCCATCCTCTACACTTACGTCTCTGTTATTCGCGCCGTGCATTTAATATCCCCTTCTCTCTTTCTCTCTCCTTGTCTAGCTTTCTCTCTTGCTCTGGCTCTCTTCTTCCCTTTGTTTTTCTTGCTGATTTTTCTCTTCCTGTTTTTTTTTCTCTCTCTCTTCTCTACCCTGCCTCTCCTCTCTCTCGCCTTCTCTTCCTGATTTTTCTCTTCCTCTTTTTTTCTCTCTTCTCTACCCTCCCTTTCCACTCTCTCTTCCACTCTCTCGCCCTCTCTTCATTTCCCTGTCCCCCTCTCCTCTCCTTCTCCCTCTCCCTTCTCCTCTCCCTCTCCCTCTCCTCTCCCTCTCCCTCTCCCTCTCCCTCTCCCTCTCCCTCTCCCTCTCCCTCCCTCCCTCCCTCCCTCCCTCCCTATCTCTTTCTCTTTCTTTCTCTCTTTCTCTTTCTTTCTCTCTTCTCTTCTCTTCTCTTTCTCTTTCTCTTTCTCTTTCCCTCCCTACCTCACCCACACCCTCTTCCTGTCCTTCTGCCTCTCTAAGAACAAAGACACACACACACACACAGACACACACACACACACACACACACACACACACACACACACACACACACACACACACACACACACACACACACACACACACACACACACACACACACACACACGCGACGTACATGCTATAAAAGAAAGCAAGCGTCTTGCAGCAATTAGGTTGTGAGATCTAAATTTGGCGGCGCGTGAGGGCGAGGGAACTTGATTCTCGGGAAAGAGAGGCTGAAAGTTGCTTCTCGGGAGCGGGAGGGATTCGCCACGCCTTGGGTGGGATGGGGGAGAGGGGAGAGGAGGAGGGGAATGAGGCGAGAGGGAAGGAAGGAGGAGAGGGAGAGAATGGGAGTTGCTTCTTGGGAGGCCTCGCCTTGGGTGGATGGGGGAGAGGGGAGAGGAAGAGAGAGGGGAATGAGGAGGGAGGGGGGATGAGGGGAATGAGGGGAGAAGGAGGGAGGGATGGAAGCCGGAAAGGGAGGCTGAAAGTTGCTTCTCGTGAGCGGGAGGGATTCGCCACGCCTTGGGTGGGATGGGGGAGAGGGGAGAGGAAGGAGGGGAATGAGGGGGGGAGGGAGGGGATGAGGGGAGATGGAGGGAGGAGCAGAGGGGAGAGAAAGGAAGTTGCTTCTTGGGAGACGTCGGGAAAGGGAGGGAGGAGAGGGAGAGAAAGGAAGTTGCTTTTTGGGAGACGTCAGGAAAGGGAGGAATTCACCTCGCCTTGGGTGCGATGGGGGAGAGGGGAGAGGAAGGGAGGGAGGGAGGGAAGTAGGGGGAGGGAGAGAAAGGGAGTTGCTTCTTGGGAGACGTCGGGAAAGGGAGGGATTCTCCTCGCCTTGGGTGGGATGGGGAGAGAGGAGAGGAAGGAAGTTGCTTCTTGGGAGACGTCGGGAGCGAGAGGGATTCACGTCTTGAGTGGGAGGGGGAGGAAGGGAGGGAGGGGAATGAGGGGATAGGAAGGGAAAGAGGTAAATGAGAGGGAGGGACGGAGGAGGGGAAAGGATGTGAGTGGAAGGAATGGGAACCAAGGGAAGAAGGGAAAAGGAAGGAAGGGAAGAGAGAAGGGGAAAGTTGGAGAGAAAGAGAAATAAGGGAAGATAAGGGAAAGGAGCAGAAAAGGGGAAGGATCAGAGAAGGGGAAAGGAACGAAGATGAGGAACGGGAAGGACAATGGGGAGGAAAGTTTGAAGCGGAATGAGGAAGGCAAAGCAAGGCAGGCAAAAGCAAACGGTGCAAAGAGAGTTAGTAAAAGAACGGAAAGGGAGAGAGGGAATAGAGGAGAAGGGAGGTGAAGGGTTAGAGAAAGAACGGAAAGGGAGAGAGAGAATAGAGGAGAAGGGAGGTGAAGGGTTAGAGAAAGAACGGAAAGAGAGAGGAATGGAGGAGGGGAGGTGAAGGGTAGAGAAAGAACGGAAAGGGAGAGAGGGAATGGAGGAGAAGGGAGGTGAAGGGTTAGAGAAAGAACGGAAAGGGAGAGAGGGAATGGAGGAGAAGGGAGGTGAAGGGTTGGAGAAAGAACGGAAAGAGAGAGGGAATGGAGGAGAAGGGAGTGAAGGGTTTAGAGAAAGAACGGAAAGGGAGAGAGGGAATGAGGAGAAGGGAGTGAAGGGAGAAAGAAGAACGGAAAGGGAGAGAGGGAATGAGGGAGAGGAAGGGTTAAGAGAAAGAACGGAAAAGGGAGAGAGGAAATGGAGGAGAAGGAGGTGAAGGGTTAGAAAAGAAACGGAAAGGGAGAGAGGGAATGGAGGAGAAGGGAGGTGAAGGGTTGAGAGAAAGAACGGAAAGGGAGAGAGAGGGAATGGAGGAAAAGGAGGTGAAGGGTTAGAGAAAGAACGGAAAGGGAGAGAGGGAATGGAGGAGAAGGGAGGTGAAGGGTTGGAGAAAGAACGGAAAAGGGAGAGAGGGAATGGAGGAGAAGGGAGGTGAAGGGTTGGAGAAAGAACGGAAAGGGAGAGAGGGAATGGAGGAGAAGGGAGGTGAAGGGTTAGAGAAAGAACGGAAAGGGAGAGAGGGAATAGAGGAGAAGGGAGGTGAAGGGTTGGAGAGAAAAGAACGGAAAGGGAGAGGGGAATGGAGGAGAAGGAGGTGAAGGGTTAGAAAAAGAACGGAAAGGGAGAGGAATAGAGGAGAAGGGAGAAGGGAGCAAAACGGAAGGGAGAGAGGAATAAGAAGGGAGGTGAAGGGTTAGAAAAGAACGGGAAAGGAGAAGGGAATAGAGGAGAAGGGAGGTGAAGGGTTAGAAAAAGAACGGAAAGGGAGAAAGGGAATAGAGGAGAAGGGAGGTGAAGGGTTAGAAAAAGAACGGAAAGGGAGAGAGGGAATGGAGGAGAAGGGAGGTAAAATCAA
>NW_020872531.1:153936-158936 GCF_003789085.1 Penaeus vannamei
ATGGTGATTTAGTGGCTAAATAACATCGTTATTGCATCATCATTTCACACCAGCAAATTTATTCAATCCGATTATGAAAATTCGCTATCACACAGTTTATTCAAACGACGATTGGCCGTGATAGACGTGTTTACCTTTGTGAATTGTTGTATATGTAGAGGTGGTGTTCTTGCTGAGATCGGTCCTGGCACCGAAGTGGAGGAGTAGCTTCAAATGCTCTCGTGACGGAGAGACCGATCCCAGACCCCAGTGCTTGGGATGTCTGGCGCCGCGAGAGGCTCTGCAGGCGGCGGGTGGCTGGTGACGGCTTCCGTAGCAGGCAAGGAAGGTGTTTCTAGTTGGGCTTTTAAGAGGACCCTTCTAGCCTACGCCGCAGCGCCGCTTAGAGAATCAGCCATAGAATCAGATATGACGAAGAGCAAAGCTAATCCCCGTGGCCTTGAAATTCAGACAACGCGGATCTTCTGGCAATGACCCTCCGTTTGTGGATTAAAAAGTTGAAAGTCAGGCTGACAGCTTGTTCCATTTCTGCGATAGTTAATGGGAAGGAGAATGTAAAGACCTTATTTTTCAAGCTGATGTCTCGGCGTGATTTTGCTATTTAACCCACTCGACTTCAGATTTGGCGCAGCTCTAAAAAAGGAAGTAGACCAGAGCTTTAGGCAGAGGGCTGAGAGCGCGTCGGCCCGTGACACGGTGACGAGCAGCGAGCCGGAGGCGAGGCGGGTGGGGCCCGCTGCCTTGTTGACACATGGTGCTGGAACCGCCTTTCGCTCGGTCTAATCCGGCTAATTGCGTTATTCTTTACGACCTCCCTTCCATTTGTTCGCCGGACGTGTCTTAGCGTCTTCGTGAGAATTATGTTCACTTTACGAAAATGCTTCGTTATCACGCCGTAATCTTTCCCCTTTTTGTGCTTTGAGAGTTTTAGTGATGCTGTGTTAAACGAACTCAAACCGTTCCTACAAGGTCTGGAAACAGCTGTAAACTGTAGGTGTTTGTGGACGCTGTAAACATCTGGGCCCTCTTGCCCTTAACAGACTAAATGTTGTTGTTAACGCGTTTTGTTTCCTTGCAGGTGAGTGAGTCGCCCAGACCGATTGGCGAGTGCGTGCTCCCTTAAGGTAAGTGATACGGAAAGGGAACTGTATGGGGGTTGGCAATATAAGAAGCAACAAATTGGGGAGATGGAAACAAATGACCAACTGAGATGTATAGGAAGTGAATAGTAGTGAAGTGAGTAGTAGATACGATAACCAATGAGACTTTTCGGCAAACTCCCTAGAAGGAGAAGAGAGGAGGTTCTGACCGAGTGTTGGTTGTCTCGTATGGTTGTCTGACCCGACGCCAGAGTTGTAGTTTTATTTATTTTATTTTTTCCCTTTTATGGCGTTAGGGGCAAAAGCAGAGCCGGGAGGGAAGGCGCCTACGAGGTTGTTGGAGAGATCCTACGTGCCCATTCCTCTGTCGCACTGCTGCGGGTTGGGATTCGCTCGATGGGGGTGGGCGTGGGTGGTGGGCGGGAGTTCCTGTGCGGCGAGCGCGCTAACGATCAGAGGTGACAAGATATTATGGCCCCCCGTGTACGATGCGGTCATAACAATTATGCGAGAGTGGCAGCCCTTCTGCCGCTGTCACTTCCCCCAAGCGCTCCCTCCTCTCCTTCCCTCTCGCTCCTCTGCCTCTTCTCCGTCCTCCTCAGTCACCTTTATCCATCGATTGTTTCTCGCCAGGGCTCCTCTAGTCACCTCGCTCGCCCTCCACGTCGGTGCACCTGTCCTCTCTCTCCTCTTGGCTCCTCCGCCCCTGCTCGCACCTGTTGCCTTTCCTCTTCGCTCCGCAACCACCCCACCCACCCTCTCTGTTACCTGAAGGAGGCAGCCCAGAAAGATTTTTATCGAAGCTGTTAATTCCGTTTGGGGAAGACGTACTGCAGCCATTCACTTCGCAACCATTTCGTCCACATGATTTGCCGATACTTGTTTATGGATATTTCGTCTGCATAAATGTTCCTCGTAACCTTTCATTGCTTGCCTTTTGTCATTGCATTGCCTAAAAGGTAAAGATCGCTAATTGTTGAGACAAATCTAGGCAAAATACGCTCGTACATGTGTGGTACAATGAAACCATGGGTACGTATGGTACAAGGGGCCAAGGGTACGGATAGTACGGGGTAAGCAAGGGCATGTGAGGTCGGGCACTGCCAAATTGGGGCAAGGTGCTCCAAAGGGCTGTTCCCAGAGTTGATAATAACGCTGAGAGATTAGCCTCGGTAAGTGGATCTAATTTTACCTGAGCCAAAGTAAACAGGCGATGGGCGGTGGCGGGTCCTAGCTATCCCGCGGCCGACAGCCTAGCCCCTGCCCCTGGCCCGTCCCGTCCCCTACCCCCTGACTCAGGCCCTTATCCTTCCTCTGCCCCTTATCCCCTGACTCAGGCCCTTATCCTTCCTCTGCCCCTTATCCCCTGACTCAGGCCCTTATCCTTCCTCTGCCCCTTATCCCCTGACTCAGGCCCTTATCCTTCCTCTGCCGCCTTACCCTCTGACTCAGGCCCTTATCCTACCTCTGCCCCTTATCCCTGACTCAGGCCTTATCCTTCCTGAGGGCCCTTATCCCTATCCCCTGACTCAGGCCCTGCTCCCCTTATACTCAGGCCCTTATCCTTCCTCTGCCCTTATCCCCTTGATCCCCTGACTCAGGCCCTTATCCTGCCCCCTTATCCCTGATCCTTCCTCTGCCCCTTATCCCCTGACTCAGGCCCTTATCCTCCTCTGCCCCTATCTGCCCCTTATCCCCTGACTCAGGCCCTTATCCTTCCTCTGCCCCTTATCCCCTGACTCAGGCCCTTATCTTCCTCTGCCCCTTATCCCCTGACTGCGCTTTATCCTTCCTCTGCCCCTTATCCCCTGAGGCCCTTATCCTTCCTCTGCCCCTTATTCCCTGACTCAGGCCTTATCCTTCCTCTGCCCCTTATCCCCTGACTCAGGCCCTGCCCCTTATCCCCTGACTCAGGCCCTTATCTTCCCTCTGCCCCTTATCCCCTGACTCAGGCCCTTATCCTTTCTGCCCCTTATCCCCTGACTCAGGCCCTTATCCTTCCTCTGCCCTTATCCCCTGACTCAGGCCCTTATCCTTCCTCTGCCCCTTATCCCCTGACTCAGGCCCTTATCCTTCCTCTGCCCCTTATCCCCTGACTCAGGCCCTTATCCTTCCTCTGCCCCTTATCCCTGACTCAGGCCCTTATCCTTCCTCTGCCCCTTATCCCCTGACTCAGGCCCTTATCCTTCCTCTGCCCTTATCCCCTGACCCTTTCCTTCCTCTGGCTCAGGCCCTTATCCTTCCTCTGCCCCTTATCCCCTGCCCGCCCTTATCCCCTGACTCAGGCCCTTATCCTTCCTCTGCCCCTTATCCCCTGACTCAGGCCCTTATCCTTCCTCTGCCCCTTATCCCCTGACTCAGGCCCTTATCCTTCCCTCTCTTTATCATCTTCCCCTTATCCTTGGTCCCGCGTCAGGCCCTTATCCTTCCTCTGCCCCTGCCCCTGACCATAGCCCTGGTCCCGCCTCTGTCCCTAATCTGTGATCCTTCCCCTGTCCCTGGTCCCTGCCATCACCCCGTCCCTGCCCCTGCCCTCGCCGCTGCGCGTGTCTACCGATATTAATCACAAAATACAATTGGATCGCTAGTAGACTTCATTGTTATGTTGATGTGGTAATGGTGATGACGGTGCTGCTAGTAACGATGGTAGTGATGGTGATAACAATGTTGGTAGCGGTGGTGTTGGTGGTAGTGATCATAGTAATGATGGTGATAATAGTCGTTATGATAGTGAGAATGATGATGATAGTGTTTATGTTTGTGGGGTGATGCTGATGGTAGTGATGGCGTGAGAATAGCCACGGGAAGATGCCACGCGGGGCTGCTGATTCACGCGAAAGGGAGGCAAAGGCCGGTTTGTGCGGGTTGTGTGAGTTTGAGGTTTCTGGCGAGCGCCGGGAGGAAAGGGAAGGAGGGTGGCGAGCCAAAGGGGAATCTAAGCAACGATTTAAGTGTCTGTTAGGAAGGTGAAGACTGGCATTAGGAAACAACGTTGCGGTGCAAGGGAAAGGTTAGAGGTATACTTGATGAAGAAGAAACGCTTGGCATTAGTAACTTCACTCATTTTTTGTCGATGGGAAGATGAACTTGTCTGGTTGCTGATCATTGGCTGGATGCAGCGTGTGCTTATTGCATCACCGCATTCTGAATGATTATCGCCGCCAACCTGTCAGTTGTGAATCGGTCATCATCAGCAACCTGTCAACCTGCCATCAGCAACCTGTCCGTTACCAATCGGCTGCCATTGCCTATCTGCCCTCAGTCATCCCCAGCCCGCCAGGGACGCCTTCGCCAAGATGGAAATGGGGCGTCGTGTTCCGCCAGCGGAGCCCCCCGGTGGGCGCGGGGACGGAAAAACAAGTCTGACGCGCCACACTTCCCATTATCCCGGTCGCCGATTTTTCTTAGGCAGCTGTTTTCTTTCCTTTTGTATTTTGCGCTTCAGCCATCCAATTTTATCCCTCTCCGCGAAATCCATCACACTTTCATAGTATCTTATAACTTCATTGTCATCTTCTAGAAAGAAAAATGAGTGTGCAAAGATTAAAGGTTGAATTCAGTACTTTTGTCCGCTCGTTAAGGGAAATGTTGTCGAGTTCTAGCTGTGCTTGGATGCTTGAAGGCAGGCGGACGTCGTGGGCGGAGCTCACTTCCTTGCGGCGGTAGCCCGCCGAGGCTGTTTCTGTCTACCTGTTGAGCCAGCAGCAGGTGTCGAGGCGGCGGCGCAGGGCCAGTGCTGAGCCCCCCGGCCGCAGCTGCAGGTCCTGCATGGAAGGCCTAGGGCGTCTCAGGCGGGGACTTTGCCCGACAGAACGTGGCAGGGCTCCGCCAGGAGTCGCTTCTGGAGCTGCGAGTTGTTGCCGGCGAGAGTTTGGAGAAGCGCTTTGCTCTCCTCATGAA
>NW_020872531.1:163936-206436 GCF_003789085.1 Penaeus vannamei
ATTTGCAAGGAAAAAAGTGCCCGTCGCTCTTGAACTCCTGAAGATTGATCATGTTGTCCATGTTGTGTGCGCCGCGAAGGTGATCGCGGGCGGTGATGGTGATCGCGGGCGTTACGCAAGAGGAGGGAGAATGGTGCCATGTGGAATCGTGGTGATGGCGGGGGTTAACGAGGCTCACGGCGTGTCAGGGAAGAACGGAAGGCGGGGGGGGGGGGTTAAGAGGCGCTGTCTGTTGTCTTGTTATGACCGTCATTTTAATTGTCGCTCGCGGGATCTGGGTTCTTGCTGCTTTGCTGCTCGGAGTGTCGTCGCTGTTAGTGGTTAACAGTTCCGTGGTTTGTGTTTCCACCGTCACCTTTATCATTGTCATCACCATCATCGTCGTCGTCGTCGTCGTCCTCCTCCTCCTCCTCCTCCTCCTCCTCCTCCTCCTCCTCCTCCTCCCTCCTCCTCTCCTCCTCCTCCCCTCCTCCTCCTCCTCCTCCTCCTCCTCCTCCTCCTCCTCCTCCTCCTCTCCTCTCCTCCTCCTCTCTTCCCTCCTCCTCCTCCTCCTCCTCTCCTCCTCCTCCTCCTCCTCCTCCTCCTCCTCCTCCTCTTCCTCCTCCTCCTCCTCCTTCTCCTTATTGCCAATCTTGTATTTATCATTTTTCTTAGGCTTTCTATGATTATAGATGATTACTATGTATTTATGCTTATTATTCATAATAGTATTCATTATCAATTCTAATTACATTTGTTTTGTTGTGGTTCTTCGCCTTCGTCTTCACTTCTTCATCATCCACTTCTCTTCCTTCTCTCGCGTCCCTTTTCTTCCGGTGGCCTTTCCCAGGTCCTCGTTTACGCTTCGGTTGATTCGAGAGCAAGGGCTGGAAGGGCCGAGCGGCGCGGCGGGATGTCATCGCGCCCGTAATGCGCGCCCTTATTTGGCGTCTCCTCAAAAGTTCGTATTTATGGCGCCCTTCGTGCGCCCGCGGAATGGCCGGGATGCTTGGCCGGATCCTGCCTGCGCCATTATCTCTTCTTCCCGGCTTTGGGAGTAGAATGTCTAGCATTTTGAGAAAAGGATCTCACCTACTCACCGACTTCTGCCGACTGCCTACGGCGTGGGACGTGCACGCGTGCGGGTCACTAGGACGCCGCGTCCTTAATGACGAGAGCTCCTGCGGCGCCAACTGTTCCCGCGGCGGTCGCTCCTCGCGGCGCTCTCACCTGCGACCGGAGCGAATGTAGATCACGCGGCGGCGAGGAGGCGAGGGCGGCCGCGGCGGCTGCCTCCTCGACTCTGCCGGAAGCCGTCGAGGCTGTGAGGCCGACTCGATCGAAGAGCCGGAGCTCCGCCTGAAGCTGGGCCGAGTCTGGCCGTGGCCTTCTCCTTTTTAATGTAAATAATCCCTTATCAGAAAATCGAGTTGACCTGTCAGATGCATCTGTGTATGTTCAAACCCAGCGTGTCTGTACGCCATGGTTATTGATTATGACTTTCATGCAAATCGCAGCATGCCATGCTTGATTCATTGTTTCCTGCTCCGTTTCCTTCAGACACTTTCTTCGAAAATGTAGCGCTACGTTCTTTGTTCCGAGGCGTCGGTAGAGGGCGTATGTGTGCTGGTTACGTGCGGGGACGTACACGTGCAGGGGCGCCGGTGGTGCGGCTCCCGGTCTTTAAATGTCCTGTCAAAACGACTTCCCGAGGGCGGCCATTATGTCGCAGTGGTCCGGGCAAGGGAGGAGCTCTGGACTGAATTCGAAAAGGCTTGATCGCATTAAGTTCGCTGATGTAATATTTGCTCTTGCGGGAAGCGACGTACAAGAAAATCGTGTTCAACTTGGTTTGTCAGGCGCTCGCTGGAGCAAGGGTTGGGTAGAGGCCGGTCGTAGAATTTCCCTTAGGTAACTCCAATTCTGTTTAATGAGTGTAGACCGTATAAGTCGAGTTTAACCTTTACTGCTTTCATGGTCTGCGGATTCTTAGTGTAAGCGCGGAAGATCAGACGATAACCGGCTGCAGCCCCTGCTTAAAGTACTTTCGGGAGCCGCGAACAGTCAAATAGACTCAGCAGCGCCGCGTAAAGTGAGTTGTCCTCGCAACCTCAAGCAGTGCACGATCGGATGACGTGGCAAGTTGCACAGGATTAATGACTGTGTGAGACCGCTTGCTTTGGCTCTTGTTGTAGGAAACCGATTTCTGGGGCGGGTTGACGGGAAAGGGCCGCCCACAAGTACTTCGGCGCGCTGGGGAAATATTTCACGAGAGCTCTCCTGGCCTATACGCCCGGCGGTAGACCGCGTTCGCCGGGAAGTCTGCGGCGAGAGGCAGCGGTGTCCGTGCGAGGCGCCGGAGGAAGAGGGAGCGTGAGGCGAACTCCTCCGCCGCCCCGAGCAGACAAACGCTCCTGTGCAGCGCCGCCGTGCTCGCGTATCTGCCGTTGGTCTGCACGGCCGGCGACTCATTTGAGAAGCGGTGGCAGTGTTTGGGCGAAGGACACCGGCGCCGCTGCCCGTGTAAGGCTGAGAACACTTGCAAGCGTTGGCAGCTCTCGCGAGGGAAAAGCCTACTTGTTTCGAGGGGGCGAGCGACGCGCCTCAGATGCGAACGCGCGTACTCGCCTTTGATCTCGTCGCGCTGAGAGCCGGCCTTTTCTCTCACAAAAAGTATGCATAATGAGTGACGAAAGGAGGAATCCGAGGCGGAGGCGGCGACGGAGAAGAGGCAGGACCCATGCCAATGAGCAAGAGAAATGGAGGAAAAAATGGAAGCTAGAGATAAAGGGAGGTGGAGAGAGGTCCCGAGGCTGGCGAGGCCGTGTGTATGAGGCGAGCGGCGGTGGGAGGGCGAGAGGAAGAGCCCAAAGTTTAAAAAGGAGAAGAATGGTGGAGGGGGCGGGGGGGGCGAGGGTAGGACTCGCTATCAGCTTGAAAGACAGCGTGAGGGAGGGTGTGGCGGGGCGCTGGAAGGTCACCATGCAGTCGGCGGGCTTCTTAATGTACTAATTACGCTCTGTGCATGTTCGAGGGCCATGCACGATAACGTACTCTCTGCCCCCCCCCAACACCTAGCGCTCTCTCCCCCCCCTCTCTCTCTCTCTCTCTCTCTCTCTCTCTCTCTCTCTCTCTCTCTCTCTCTCTCTCTCTCTCTCTCTCTCTCTCTCTCTCTCTCTCTCTCTCTCTCTCTCTCTCTCCCTTCTCCTCTCCTCCTCTCTCCCTCTCTCCCTCTCTCCCTCTCTCCCTCCTCCCTCCCTCTCTCCCTCCCTCTCTCTCTCTCCCTCCCTCCCTCCCTCTCCCTCCCTCCCTCCCTCCCCCAAGAAAACAAACAGCTCAAGAGGATTAAAGGTCCTGAAGGGTTTAATTAACCGTAGGTGTGAGATTAGGATTCTCTGAGCGTTGGTGGGAGGCCGGCAGGGCAGGGCTCGGTGCGTGCCCAATTGCGGCGAGGCTGCCCGGGGGAGGAAGAAGAACAGGGACGGAAGGAGGGGGAAGGGAGGGAAAAGGGGCGTCGGAGGGCAAGGAGGGAAGAGGGAAAGGGGGAGGGCAAGGAGGGAAGAGGGAAAGGGGCGTCGGAGGGCAAGGAGGGAGAGGGAAGGGGTAAGAGGTGGAGAGAAGAAGAGAGTACAAATGAGGTAGAGGGGACAGAGGAGGAAGAGGGAGGAGAGGAGAAATAGAAGGGATAGTATGATAGGAGAAAGAGAGTGACGGGAGAGAGGAGGAAGAAGGGGTAGATAGGGACAACAGGAAGAGTAGGAATAGCAGTGGAAAGAAGAGTAAGAGGAGGAAGAGAGGGAAGAGGGCACAGGATCTTCTTGGGGGACGAGGAGAGCGCGTGGGCCGGGGAGGGGCGGGGCCAGTGGGAGGGGGCGGGGCCGCAGGGAAGGGCAGCGGGAGGAGAGGCCCGCGGAGGCGACGGAGGATTTCGCGCCTCGCAATGGGACGCTTGAGGAGGCGGTGCCGCGAGGCGGGAAGTTCGTGAGACTCGAGCCGTTAACTTGGCGTCTGGGAGGAAGGGGTAAATAGTTTAAAGTTAAAAGGTTAGGAAAATGCGAAGACGTGTCAAGATTCCTCGCGGGCTGAGCGGAGGAAGAGCGTCGGGATGATCCTTGGACGAGAGGGGGTGGGGGGGGGCAAAGGTTAGGGGTGACCCAAATGTTCGGGGTTGCGGAGGTTGAGGTCTGTGTTAAAGCCAGAAGTTTTATTATGGCTTCGGGAGACGACCTATGGCGGGTCCATACGGCGCTCCTGCTCTTTAGGCCACGGAAAGGCAGAGTTCACTCGGGCGGCCCTTTCGAGGTGGCACTCGGGGTAAAGGGAAGCAAGCGGGCAACCTCTGTTCCGGGATGCTGCTGGCGGGAAGGGCTGGCCGCGGGGAAAGATTTTGGGAACCGGGGCGGGTAGCGTTGGCGGGACTCGGGAAGCCATCGGGAGCGGTGGGTGAGAAGGATTTGTGATTGGGGCTCCTGGTGGGGGCGGAAGTGCAAGCGAGTAGCAGCCGGGGCTTTGGGGGCGCTGCTGAAGGTGTAAAGGAGATGCTTGACGCAGACTAGGTGCTGAGCGTAGGGTCGTGTAGGGCAGGCCGAAGGGTGCCAGGCGCGTCCTGTGGGGATCCTCGAGGGAAACACGAACATGTGGCGTTCAGAGGAAATTCCATGTTATTATTGTTGACCGCGGAAAGGCCATATTCATCTGCTAACATAGCTGCCCGTCTTTTAACGACGAGTAAATAGCATGATTCACGTATGTGGTATAAAGGGCGTCACACTTCACCACACGAGGCACGTCAAGAAGCCTTGGTTATCTTCCGTGACGTCATAGTGACATCAAAGCATCTTGCGTTTTCCGTATTGTGTAACAGCCCACTTAAAACGGCAGTATATCTCCCCACTCTCTTACATAATGTAGCCATATGTTTTTGTTTTTACCGTACCTTCTCCTCTTTTGGTGTATGTGTCGATAAGAAACACCTGTTTGTGATTCAGGGGCGACTCATATAAATATGCGCATTGATGTGGGTTCATAGAATGAGGATAGTGATTACTGAACATTTTTAGTATCATGCTTTGCATTAATCTTGCAAAAGTACGGACCCGGAGCTCACCGTGCAAGGATTAAAGCTCCCAGCGCTGACTCGACGAGGAGGGGCTTCTTGCGACTCCGTAAACAGGAGGAGGACGAACGCGAAGTGGTTCAGATGTCAGAGAAGTCTTAATAGGGCCTTTATCCAGTGATTTATGGTTTTATAGGCACAATCTCTCTCTCTCTCTCTCTCTCTCTCTCTCTCTCTCTCTCTCTCTCTCTCTCTCTCTCTTCTCTCTCTCTCTCTCTCTCTCTCTCTCTCTCTCTCTCTCAGCCTTTCCTTTCGCTTTTTCTTTTCCCTCTCCCTCTTCCTCTCCTTCTTCTTCCTCTTCCTCTTCCTCTTCTCCCTCTCCCTCCCTCTCCCTCTTCTCCCTCTCCCGTCCCATTCCCCTTTATTTCTCACTGTACAAACAATAAAGAAATGAGTCAACTTTCTTAAATTGAACAGGAGGAGGGTACGACAAAGTGCATTGGCATGTGGCATCGGCGGGCGCAATCGCAGTTATGCCAGAGTGGCATTTAAGCAGCATCGGGTACGAAGGCTCCAGGTACCCGGTCTCCTTTTTTTTCTGCCCGTATCCGCTGACCGCTTTGGGCCTCATGACAAATCGCTTCGCCACTGGGCTTGCTGTTGCCATTTGTAAAGTTCCGTTTGATTTGCCATTTTTGTGCCGGCCGAGAGAAGCCTTGGGCCGAACGCTGGGGAGAGATCGGGGATGCGAAGCTCTTCTTTCTCTCTCTTCTCCTCTCTCTCTCTCTCTCTCTCTCTCTCTCTCTCTCTCTCTCTCTCTCTCTCTCTCTCTCTCTCTCTCTCTCTCTCTCTCTCTCTCTCTCTCTCTCTCTCTCTCTCTCTCTTCTCTCTCTCTCTCTTCTATCTCTCTCTCTCTCTTTCTCTCTCTCATTCTCTTTCTCTCTCTCATTCTTCTTTCTCTCTCTCATTCTCTTTCTCTTTCTCTTTCTTCTCTTCTCTTCTCTTCTCCTTCTCTCTTTCTCTTCTCCCTTTCTCTCTCTCTTTTCTCTTTCTCTTTTTCTCTTTCTCTTTCTCTTTCTCTTTCTCTTCTCTCTTCTCTCTCTCTCTCTCTCTCTCTCTCTCTCTCTCTCTCTCTCTCTCTCTCTCTCTCTCTCTCTCTCTCTCTCTTCTCTCTCTCTCCTCTCCTCTCCTCTCCTCTCCTCCCTCTCCTCTCCTTCTCTCTCTCTCTCTCTCTCTCTCTCTCTCTCTCTCTCTCTCTCTTTCTTTCTGTGTATGTGTTTGTCTGTCTATATCTATGTCTATATCTATATTTATATCTGTATATCCATCCATGTATCTTCCTACCTCTCTCTCTCTAACTATCTATTTATATATCTATCTATCGCCCTCTACCCCTCCCTTCCTCATCTCTCTTTTCCTCTTTCCCTCAACCTCACCTCCATCTGTCTCTCCCGCTCCCTCTTTCTCTCCATTTCCTCTCCTCCTTCCCCCTCCCCCCTTCCCTACTTCCCCGTCGACTCGGTTTTCTTTACCACGTGCAGGCCGGCAGGATACGAGTCGGATGTGCGTGCGGGCGTGCGGGCGAGGTGAGCGCCCGAGCGATGCCCGAGAGGTGGCGAGCGGGGGGCGAGCGGGGGCCGTGGTCGACGCCGCCGCTCGCCTGATGTCGTGTGCGGTCGCCCTGGTCCCGATCATTAGGCGAGATAAACCTGTCTGCACTTACTCAAACGCCAGGCGGCCCCTTGGAGGATGTCTTGATTATGGAAATGAAATCGGCGGCGCGTTCGATTCGCTGGGATCGGGGCTGGTTTGTTTGCGCTCTCTCTCTCTCTCTCTCTCTCTCTCTCTCTCTTCTTCTTCTCTTCTTCCTCTTCCTCTTCCTTCCTCTCCCTCTCCCTCCCCCTCTCTCCCCTCTCCCTCACCCTCCTCTCCCTCACCCTCCTCTCCCTCCCCTCCTCTCTCTCCTCTCTCTCTCTCCCTCTCCCTCTCTTCCCCCTCTCTCTCCTCTTTCCCCTTTGCTTCGCCTCTCCTTACATTCGTGTCACTGTCAGGTTGCAATGGAATGCGAAGGTGTTGGGGATCAGCTGATTTCGTGGTTGGTCAACAAGAATTCTTTCTGAGGCGTGTTTCTTTTTGCAGATGCGAGTTGATTCACAGACCGTGTGTAAATTTGGAGGAAATAAGTGAGAAAAGTGAGGGTATTAGTATTAGCGAGTGAGAGAACCTTGTGTCGTGGTGAGGAGGGAACGAGACGGAAGTGCGGCTTCCTAAGCTGCATGGAACGTTGCACTACGGGCCGTCTTGAAGTGCGAATTCGAGCCCCGCGCATCAGATATTGCAAGTGCTTTTTTTGTTTGTTAAGAAAGGCGAGTGTTTGATATGGACCGCGCGAGTGAAGAGGTGGGGTGAGCTCTTGCTGAGGGCGGCGCTGGGGTCCCGCCGCCGTCTGTAGTGAGCGTGCGAGGGGCTTCCTGGTGAGATAATGCCCTGGGCCCTGCGCGTGTCCCAGGCCTGTGTCAGGTGAAGCCGCTTCCTCCGCGAGGGCGTGAGTCGACGAAGCTTCTCCCCGCGGCGCTCGCGGCACGGCCGAGGCAGCAGAGGCGCGGGCAGGTCATGTAAACGAGGCGACATGGCCCGGCGGCGTCATGGGCCCGTGGGGACGCGATGCTAGAGCTGATGGAGTCCTCGTGCGGCGGCGGCGGCGGTCCCGGCATGGGCGGCACCAAGGGCGGCCGAATTCCAAGTCGGATGTCGGGGTCGTCGACTCCCCCAGCCCGCAGTAGCCCCAGCCACAGCCGCGAGGGGAGCCCGCTGCTTCTGAAGCGCGGCCCCCCGGCCCACGCGCCGCTGGCCGGGCAGCTCTCGGCGCCCCCCGTCCAGCAGTACCACGAGCGCCTGCACGCCTCGCTTAAGAGGTCCAACTCGCTCAAGCGCCTCCTCAAGCTCCCCATCTTCGGAGGACAGACAGGTAAGCTTGGGGGGCGGGGGAAGGGTCGGTGTGGGCGTGTTGTCATGAGTTGTGATGCGCTCTTAGTTCTGGCAATTTGCTTCAAAGGGAGGAGGGAGAGGGAAATGCTGGGGGAGGGAGGAGGGAAGATAGAGGGGAATACAAAGGCGAAAAAGTGATTAAGAAAATGAGAGACAGTGAAGAGACTATAGCAACGGTCACACTAATCTTCTCTGTCCTGAGATCCCTCGACAGCCACGCTGAGTGTCCGTCAGCTACAGAGCGGGATTTAGTCACACTGTACAGTCACCACTCCCTGGAGAGACATCGTCCCAGAAAGGCCATGTTGTTTGCAGTCAAGGTCTATATAAGAACCTTATATAGACCTGCCTACTGTATCCTCCTGGCTGAAGTAGGCTTCGAAGATAGCCGGGGGTTCTATATATAATATCGAATATCGCATTTGCTGTATCTTGAAAAAATCAGTAAAAAATAAATGTAGAAAACGCCAATCCACCCATTTTATTAGAAAATCCAGTCCACGCATTTTATTAGAAAAGCCAATCCACACATTTTATAAATATTTATACATCATGCAACCGTGTCAGGTCTCCCGACACCCCATATTTCAACAGAAATACAAAATCCGGCAATATTTCCAGTAGCCCATACCGCCTTTAGTGTAATCAGCAATGTACGAGAGACGTAATCATGGACTGATAAAACTTAAGTTGGGAGGAAGTAAAGACTATAACTGAAACGAATAAAAAGAAAAAAAAAAGAAATTGTCGATCGTGACACAGCCTTGCCACACGTGCAATTATACCTTGTTGATTGCTTGTTGATTTCATCGATTATTGCTATTTTTAACTTTCTGCTTTCAGGATATTTGTGGATGGCATTCCATAATTGGTTCTATGGTTCGTTTAAAGTGGGTGTTTGTTTGCATTCCTTGATCAAATGAACATTTGTCTGGATGATGAAAATTTTAATGAGGCGTCATTGTCAGTTGTAATATGTTAATAATTTTTAACTTACTTGTAATTTGATATGATAATCACCGTTTAGACAATCAAGTATTAAACTTCTTAGTAATTCGACTACAGTTGTTTGTGAATCATCTCTCCCTCTCTAACTGGGACGAAAGACCAACACAGCGATGCCGCTCTGGTCAGAGATTTTCATCTCGCTTCCCTTCACAGCTGGGGAAGTATCCAGCTCTGTAAAGGGATCCCAGGACAATAAACTAGTGTGACCGCTCCTTATGGAGGGTAGAGAGTGAAAGACAGAAGAAGGGCAAAGGGAGGGAGGGCGGGCGGGAGGAGAGAGGGAGAGAGAATGTTGTTGACGGTGGGGATAGGCTGAGGGAGGGAGGGTAGGAAGGCGTTCAAAGGACAGGTAGGCGCAGGCGAGGCGACGGGAGCCAGACCCTACGGCGCCGCAGGCCCGGATCCCCCCGGCCGCCCTCGCCACGGGGTCATCCGGGTTCTTTCGCAAGCCCCGGGAATGCCGGGGCTCAGGACTGTTGTTGTTGTTGTTTTTCTTGCTGTTACTGCTGCTGCTGAAGTTATTAGTGTAAACAAAGGTTGGTATTGATGTGTACAAGAAGGGAAGAACATTTGAATATAAAAAGAGAGGGAGAAAAAAATACATCCATGAATCGGCAAATCCAGCCCGGAGCCATATCAGATTGTATGAATGAAAATAACAAATGTCGAGAAACGTTTAATTGCCTCGGAGACCATTCAGGAATTGAGTGTTCGCCGAGAGGAAGTTCCTTGAGAGCCGAGCGCGAGAGCCGTTCAAAGGAAGCTGGAAGACTCGGAACGAACTGCATTCCCGGCGAGGCGCGCGGCCCTTAATGAAGCAGGCCGTTCAGCTTGCAAAGGAGGTTCGAATGATGATCGCCTGGAGAGAGCGCGAGCTTCCTGGGCTGCTGAGCGGGGGTTAAAGGGGCAGCTCGGATACCAGTTTCGAACCTCGGCCATGCTTTTAATATCTTGCTAATCTGTTTTTCCCTCATTCATAAATTCATGTTATATCCATCAGTGTCGCTTGGCCGACTGCTAATGATGTTCCCAAAAGGCGCCGCGAAGCTAATTAGCAGCTATACAAAACAAGGTTAGCGAGAGCATTATGGGCCAAGATTTCCCCCTGATGGAGACCGGGAAAGTAGTGCTGTCAGGAAATCGATTTGCTTCTCCTTCTCGCCAGTTTCTTTCGGAATAGTTTGTTGGCGAGAGGAGTGTTTGGTCGTCGTCGCCTTTGCGATGGCTGGAGCCGGCCTTTCGGCTTCGACGTCGGGATCTAGTGCCGGGGAAATCAGCGCAGTTAGAGCAAGTCTTCGTCCCTGTGCCACGCGGTGCCTTTTGCTCGGGAGCGAAGGGGCGTCGAGGGAGACCGCACCGAGACCCGCTTCATGTACTGCCGGTGTTACTTCATGTGCAGACCATGGAGCTTCTTGTTACATCTGGTGTAACTGCATGCACTCCTTGCGTTACTTCATGCTTTGCTTATTACGGAATTCCTTGCATTACTTACTGTGTAACGTCATGCACTGCCATTGTAACTTTATGTACTACTTGCTATGATACTCCATTTACTATGATTAGATTCATGTGCTACCTATGTAACTTCATGTACTATTTACGTAACATTACATACCACCTTTATAACCTCATTTACTGCCTCTATAACTTCGTGCACAATCTAATGCATAATTTCCTGCGCTCCCTGTGCAACTGCATGTACTGCCATACGTAACTTCATGCACAACCTACATTTGAAAACAGGCTGCCTTTGGTCTCTTGACTCGACACCATCTGTGCGTCAGGAGAGGAGCAACTCCGGAACCGCCGGAGTTGACGCGAGTGGCGCCTGTTTGAAAATCCACGGAGATATCAGCTTTTACTCTTACCTTGGTGTTTAGGTTGTCATCTCACAGGCAGTAGCAATTTCTTGTATAAATCAGCACAAGGTATGATTAGTTGGCAATGTTTCATTTTTTTTATGAGGGTATCGGTATTTTGTGGAAAAGGTATATGTAGCATGTCTATAAAAAAAATGTTGCGTTGAACATTCGGGAGAGAGAAAAGCTCAGTAGAACAAGAACTGAATATGGCAGTGAAGTGAAAGCTTATTGGGGTTATTGTGCGGGGAAGGTGTGACAGCGGCCTTGACTTGCATAGCATAAGCCTTGTCTTTGCCTCTGCTCACTTCGGCCCACATTATTGATTCGTAGCATGCTTGTTCTTCCTCACCTCACTGGTTTTTACAGTAAGTGGGTAATGTATTGCGGTTAGGTGTTGTTTTCTGCTGTTGTTTACTCGGCTTTTTGCAGTATGTTGAAGATTTTTAACCATGATGTCGTTTGACGAGATCCGTGTTGTTTAGCTTGTTTACAAAGCCGTCGTTCGCTAGTGGGTCTAGACTCCCACGAGCTGTTTCAGTTTCGGATCTGGAACCATTTTGGCAGCCTTTGTTCACCAAACTTTGCCGTGTTTATATATTTGTAGTGGGCAGAAATCCGATCTACATACGATGGAGCTAAATAAAGGTGATTAGAATCAATTATCAGTTAGTATTTTCTCTGCTTACATGTTCGCACTCAGCAAACAGAATTGAGTCACAATATGAAACAGCGTTGACGATTTCGATGACTTCAGCGCGTAAAATGACAGTGACGTGAGCGGAGACAAAGCTGAGAGCCAATTTTGTTCTGGGCCTCTGGGAGATTAAGGCGCTGTGCCTCTCGACTGCCTGTCCAATAATGATTTAAAAGTCATCATTTGCTACAACATGTGGCTGCCACGACGTGCCTCGTTTACTAGGATTTATCCCGTTTGTTTCTTTTCTTCTCTGTATGGCGGGTAGCGTGTGGTGGGGCTGCGGGATGGGCCTGGGGTTGGGGAGGCGAAGAAGGGGGTCGTGTGGGGGTTGGGGCAGGGATGGGTAGGGCATGGTGATGGTGTTGGCGCAGGGAAGGGGGGGTGGAGGCGGGGGGAGGCCGTGGTGTAATCATTAATGGGCCTTGTGAGGGAGGAGTTCGAGATTGAGCGGCTGGAGGGAAGCTGATGGCGGAGACGCAACCCCCCCCCCCGTATTACTCTTGTGAACAACGTCGGAGCAAATCGTGTTCGGTGCGAAATGGTCCTCCGGTCTCTTTTGTACCAATGTGTATTTTCCCGTCGTAGGCGAGGGGATGGTGCGAGAGACAGGCGCAAGAAAGCGGGGGTATGGGAGGAAAAGCGAACAGATGTGTGTCAGAGAATCATGCCAAAAGCTCAGGCCTAAAAAACGAACAACTGCCTGCATGTTTCCTACAAAATAATCCGCCCGCGAGTGTTCCTGGCAGAGGGAAAGTTCCAGGCAGGTTTTCAGTGGCAGGTGCAGCGGGAACACGAAGATGGGTGGCAGACAGACAGACAGAGACAGAGAGGCAGGCAGAGGCAGGCAGGCAGGCAGGCAGGCAGGCAGGCAGGCAGGCAGGCAGGCAGGCAGGCAGGCAGGCAGGCAGGCAGGCAGGCAGGCAGGCAGGCAGGCAGGCAGGCAGGCAGGCAGGCAGCAGGGCAGGCAGGCAGGCTGACAGGCAGGCAGGCAGGCTGTAGGCAAAACAGGCAGGCATGTAGGCAAACAGACAGGCAGGCAAGCAGACAGGCAGGCAAGCAGGCAAGCAAGCAAGCAAAGAATGGATGGCAAGCCTGAGCGAAAGAGGAATTATAAGAGAAGAGATAATTAGGGAGCCCCAGGGAGTCCGCGGAGCCAGCATCTCTCGGGAGATGTTTACTTAACAGCCACAGGTAAATATTGACGCCACTATATGTATGTTATGTTTAGCGTAGTGATGTGTGCCAAGATGTGGGCGTTGTAGGGAGGGCGGCGCTGGGAAAGGGGGAGGGAGGGGGGGGAATGGAGGAAAGGGAAGGGGTGCTAAGGGGAGGGTCGTGGGGTCGGGAGTGGATGGGTAAGGTAAGGGTAAGGGTAAGAGAAGGGAAGGGAAGGGAAGGGTATAGAGGGGCACGGTATGGTAAGGTAAGGTAGGGAAGGGTATGATATGATAGGGTGGGAGAGAAGGGGATGGAGAGAAAGAGGTGAGGAGAGTAGAGGAGAGGAGAGGAAAGAGAAGGGAAAGGGAAGTTAGTAAAGGGAGGGTCGAGGGTAACGCCCCTCGTGGCCGTGATGATCCCGCCAGATGCTGCGACCTTCGCGATCTCACGTTTTTTTCGGATCGAGGGTTCTTGAGAGAGCGTTCGGGTAGGCGAGGGCGAGTGAGGGCGGGTGAGGGCGAGTGAGGGCGGGCGAGGGCGAGTGGGTGTCCGTCCGCTGTCCGGCAAGCACTGCCGAGGCGCCTTTGGTAATGGCCCCAAAGGTCAGCGAGTTGCGTCAGAGCGGGCGTGCGCTGTGGCCAAGATGGCTGCCGCGGGGATGGCCGATTGTTCGTGGTGCGGCGCGGGCGGGCGCGGGCGGGCACGGGCGGGGTCGTTGGGGCGCTGTGGGTAATATTCCGTTGGTTGGGCGTTGGGGTTGGGGTTGTGGGTTGGGGCGCGCTTTGTGCCGCTCGCAAGAGGTTGTTGCGCGGATTTACAGCTGTTGCACACCTTTGTTTCCCGTGTTTTATCTATCTATCTATGTTATCTTATAAATCTATATATATTATAATATATATATATCTATATATATATATTATCGATATACATGAAAGGATATTAGATAGATATATATAGAGAGAGAGAAAGAGATCGAGATAAAGAAAAGATAGATAGAGAGATAAGATAGAGAAGATAGAGAGAGAGATAGAGAGAGAGATAGATAGATAGATAGATAGATAGATAGATAGATAGATAGGTAAATAGATAAAATGATGCGCGTGCTCACGCACACACAAAAACGTACATGCACTCGCATACACAACACGCACACATATACATACATTACATACACACACATACACATACATATACACATATACATATACTTATACACATACATGCATGGCATATCATACATACATACACATACATACATACATACATACATGCCATGCATACATACATTACATTACATACATACATACATACATATGTGTGTGTATATGTATTTGTATGTATGTGTGTGTGTATGTATGTATGTATGCATTTATGTTTGTATGCATACTCTATACACACATGCATGCATGGATGCATAGCTATGTATATATTTATACTCACATGTAATTCAATATGAATTCATTATTTACGTTTATAAGTCTTATGTAGAAAATGTATATATCTATATATGTATCTGTCTGTTTATCTACATCTATACATTTATATATATGTATAACTATTTATCTCTATCTATCTTTTTATGTATATCTATCTCTTTATCTATCTGTATCCATAGGGGTGGACAAACCTTTTGGCTGGGGCCTCGTTGACTTATGAGATTGGACAACCGGGCCGGCCAGTTCCAGATGCATACATTTCCTGCTTATCCTCTTTTTGATTCCCATTCTCAGATATAGATAAAAGTAAAAAACAGATATCTTCCACGATTGCGTTGCCTATTTGTCATAATTATATGAGTTGAATTGGACGTTTCTGTACCAATCTTCTGCGGACCGTAGTTTGCCCACCCCGACATTATATATATGTATATTCAGACATATACATACACATACGCATCCACGTACAGTGTACGTCGTACATATGCATACGTATGTATAGATAGATATACACTGGATACGCACATGTATTTTGTGAGTAAAAACGTTTTTTTTTATTACGTGTACTACAGCATGTTTGCACTGATTGATTTCGGTCCATAAAGTCATCGATTTATACTCAAATCTGGGTTTGTGAGGAGGTTAAGTTATCTCCCGAGATTTGTTGGCCTTAAGGAAAGTTGAAGTCATTGCAAGCCACTGAGGTGAATGAGCTCAAGTTGAAGTGTGCAGAGATTGCAAAAAATGGCAGTATCATCTCCGGGTTCAGGTGTGAGACTCGTATTGTGCAGGATCCTTTCTCCCTTTTTGAGAGCGAAAGGACTCAGCCGGGAGAGAGTGATGTGGCAGACGGCACGGCGTAAGTGTCACCTGATCCAGGTAGCAACATGGTGGCGCGGCGGCGGGTCCGGCGGCCTAATAGCTGCTTGAGTCACAGCCCTCGGGGGATTTTGCGAGACCCCAGGAATTTTGGCTGCCGTGGCCAGGCTGAGCGCGGTAACTCGACCGTCCGAGGGGATTGCAAGGCTGGTCCGTAAGCCTTATGCAAATCGTGCGTTGGCCAAGAGGGCTGGGCCCGCTCGACGCCAGACTCGGTCCCTGAGGGCGGCGACTTCAACAGGCGCAAGGGCAGCCCCTTGCTGGCTCGCGCTCGCCATCCGACGCGAGATGCGTGGGCTTCGGCTGTCGCCAACAAGGTCGAAAGGATACTTCTATAGGCCTAACTCGCCTAAATCACCTGGTGATCTGTGAACGTGGGCGTCAAACACGGAACCTGTCAAATGTTTAATTGATTAATTTATTTTTTCGCGACTCAAAACGATGCAAGGCTCATCTATCTATCTATATTTATTCTTTTTTGACGACGAAAGGAGATATATATATGGTGTGTTGAGAGAGTGACTAAGTAAAGCAAAGGAGATAGTAGCCTATGCAAAGCATATGGAATAATATGTATTTTGTATGTTTGTATTTTGCATTTTTATGAAGAGGATATTTTTAAAATGTGTAAATGACACCAATAGTCGTGAGTACAGAACCTAAGAAAGCAGAGTATGCTAAGTGAAAAGTCGGATTCGAAACAAACCAGTAGGAGGTGAGGGCGCCAGGTTGCAGAGGACGGAGGGGCAGTTGAACCGACCAATCAGGTTATTGCGATCCAACTATCAGCAGTTCGGTGGCTCAGTTTGGTTGGTCGATTTCCCCGGTGGTTCAGTGGTTCAGTTTGGTTGGTCGATTTCCCCTGTGATTCAGTGGTTCAGTTTGGTTGGTTTTTTCCCCGGTGGTTCAGTTTGTTTGTTGGTCGATTTCCCCGGTGGTTCAGATTTCAGTTTGGTTCAGGTTGTCGATTTTCCCCGGTTCAGTGGTTCAGTTTGGTTGGTCGATTTCCCCGGTGGTTCAGTGGTTCAGTTTGGTTGGTCGATTTCCCCGGTGGTTCAGTGGTTTTTTGTTTTGGTCGATTTCCCCGGTGGTTCAGTTTGGTTAGTCGATTTCCCCGGTGGTTCAGTGGTTCAGTTTGGTTGGTCGATTTCCCCGGTGGTTCAGTGGTTCAGTTTGGTTGGTTGATTTCCCGGTGGTTCAGTGGTTCAGTTTGGTTGGTCGATTTCCCCGGTGGTTCAGTGTTCAGTTTGTTTGTCGATTTCCCCGGTGGTTCAGTTGGTTCAGTTTGGTTTGGTCGATTCCCCGGTGCTGGTTCAGTTTGGTTTGTCGATTTCCCCGTATGTTTCAGTGGGGTTTTTCCCGGTGGTTCAGTGGTTTTGGATTGGTCGATTTCCCCGGTGGTTCAGTGGTTCAGTTTGGTTGGTCGATTTCCCCGGTGGTTCAGTGGTTCAGTTTGGTTTGATTTCCCCGAGTTTCCCGGTGTGTTCAGTATTGGTTTTCAGTGGTTCAGTCGATTTCCCCGGTGGTTCAGTGGTTCAGTTTGTTGGTCGATTTCCCCGGTGGTTTTTCAGTTTTGTTGGTCGATTTCCCCGGTGGTTCAGTGGTTCAGTTTGGTTGGTGATTTCCCCGGTGGTTCAGTGGTTCAGTTTGGTTGGTCGATTTCCCCGGTGGTTCAGTGGTTCAGTTTGGTTGGTCGATTTCCCCTGTGGTTCAGTGGTTCAGTTTGGTTGGTCGATTTCCCCGGTGGTTCAGTGGTTGTTTTGGGTTGGTTTGTCGATTCCCCGGTGTTTCAGTGGTTTTTGGTTGGTCGATTTCCCCGTGTTCAGTGGTTCAGTTTGGTTGTCCGATTTCCCCCGGTGGTTCAGTGGTTCAGTTTTTGGTTGGTTGGATTTTCCGGGTGGGTTTCAGTTTGGTTGGTGATTTCCCCGGTGGTTCAGTGGTTCAGTTTTGGTTGGTTCGATTTCCCCGTGTTTCAGTGTTCAGTTTGGTTGGTTGATTTCCCCGGTGGTTCAGTGGTTTCAGTTTGGTTGGGTCGATTTCCCCGGTGGGTTCAGTGGTTGTTTGATTTCCCCGGTGGTGTGGGTTCAGTTTGGTTGGTTGATTTCCGGGTGGTTTTTGGTTTGATTTCCCCGGTGGTTCAGTGGTTGGTTCGATTTCCCCGGTGGTTCAGTGGTTCAGTTTGGTTTTTCGATTTCCCGGTGGTTTCAGTGGTTCAGTTTGGTTTAGTGGTTCAGTGGTTCAGTTTGGTTTGGTCGATTTCCCCTGTTCAGTGGTTCAGTTTGGTTTGGTTTTTCCCCGGTGGTTCAGTGGTTCAGTTTGGTTGGTTTTCCCCGGTGGTTCAGTGGTCAGTTTGGTTGGTCGATTTTCCCCTGTGGTTCAGTTTGGTTTGTCGATTTCCCCGGTGGTTCAGTGGTTCAGTTTGGTTGGATTTCCCCCGTGGTTCAGTGGTTTCAGTTTGGTCCCCGGTGGTTCAGTGGTTCAGTTTGGTTTGGTTGATTTCCCCGGTGGTTCAGTGGTTCAGTTTGGTTGGTCGATTTCCCCTGTGGTTCAGTGGTTCAGTTTGGTTGGTCGATTTCCCCGGTGGTTCAGTGGTTCAGTTTGGTTGGTCGATTTCCCCGGTGGTTCAGTGGTTCAGTTTGGTTGGTTGATTTCCCCGGGTTCAGTTTGGTTCGATTTCCCCGTGGTTCAGTGGTTCAGTGGTTCGATTTCCCGGTGGTTCAGTGGTTCAGATTTTCCCCTCAGTGGTTCAGTTTTGGTTGGTTGATTTCCCCGGTGGTTCAGTGGTTCAGTTGGTTGGTCGATTTCCCCGGTGTTCAGTGGTTTCAGTTTGGTTTTGTCGATTTCCCCGGTGGTTCGTTTCAGTGGTTTCAGTGGTTTCAGTGGTTCAGTTTGGTTGGTCGATTTCCCCTGTGGTTCAGTTTGGTTTGTCGATTTCCCCGGTGGTTCAGTGGTTCAGTTTGGTTTTTTGAGTGGTTCCCCGGTGGTTCAGATTTCCCCGGGTGGTTCAGTGGTTCAGTTTGTGGTTGGTGATTTCCCCGTGGTTCAGTTTGTTTGTCGATTTCCCGGTGGTTCAGTGGTTCAGTTTGGTTGGTCGATTTCCCCGGTGGTTCAGGTTCAGTTTGGTTGGTCGATTTCCCCCGGTGGTTCAGTGGTTTTCAGTTTGGTTGGTCGATTTCCCCGGTGGTTCAGTGGTTCAGTTTGGTTTGTCGATTTCCCCGGTGGTTCAGTGGTTCAGTTTGGTTGGTCGATTTCCCGGTGGTTCAGTGTTCAGTTTTGGTTGATTTCCCCGGTGGTTCAGTCAGTGGTTTCAGTTTCAGTTTGGTTGGTTGATTTCCCCGGTGGTTCAGTGGTTCAGTTTGGTTGGTCGATTTCCCCGGTGGTTCAGTTTGGTTTTGGTTGGTTTTCCCGGTGGTTCAGTGGTTCAGTTCGATTTCCCCGGTGGTTCAGTGGTTCAGTTTGGTTGGTTGATTTCCCCGTGGTTTTCAGTTTGGTTTGGTCGATTTCCCCGGTGTTTCAGTGGTTCAGTTTGGTGTGGTTTCCCCCGGTGGTTCAGTGGTTCAGTTTGGTTGGTCGATTTCCCCCGTGGTTCAGTTTGGTTGGTCGATTTCCCCGGTGGTTCAGTGGTTCAGTTTGGTTGTCGATTTTCCAGTTTTGGTTGTTTGATTTCCCGGTTCAGTGGTTCAGTTTGGTTGGTCGATTTCCCCGGTGGTTCAGTTTGGTTGGTCGATTTCCCCGGTGGTTCAGTGGTTCAGTTTGGTTGTTTGAGTTTCCCCGGTGGTTCAGTGGTTCAGTTTGGTTGTCGATTTCCCCTGTGGTTTCAGTGGTTCAGTTTGGTTGGGTTGATTTCCCCGGTGGTTCAGTGGTTCAGTTTGGTTGGTCGATTTCCCCGGTGGTTCAGTGGTTCAGTTTGGTTGGTTGATTTCCCCGGTGGTTCAGTGGTTCAGTTTGGTTGGTCGATTTCCCCGTGGTTCAGTGGTTTCAGTTGGTTGGTCGATTTCCCCGGTGGTTCAGTGTTCAGTTTGGTTGGTCGATTTCCCCGGTGGTTCAGTGGTTCAGTTTGGTTGGTCGATTTCCCCGGTGGTTCAGTGGTTCAGTTTGGTTGGTCGATTTCCCCTGTGGTTCAGTGGTTCAGTTTTGGTTGGTCGATTTCCCCTGTGGTTCAGTGGTTCAGTTTGGTTGGTCGATTTCCCCGGTGGTTCAGTGGTTCAGTTTCAGTTTGGTTGGTTTTTCCCCGAGTGGTTCAGTTTGTTGGTTGATTTCCCGGTGGTTCAGTGGTTCAGTTTGGTTGGTCGATTTCCCCGGTGGTTCAGTGGTTCAGTTTGGTTGTTTTCCCCGGTGGTTCAGTGGTTCCCCCGGTGGTTCAGTGGTTCAGTTTGGTTTGGTTGATTTCAATTTCCCCGGTGGTTCAGTGGTTCAGTTTGGTTGGTCGATTTCCCCGGTGGTTCAGTGGTTCAGTTTGGTTGGGTCGATTTCCCCGGTGGTTCAGTGGTTCAGTTTGGTTGGTTGATTTCCCCGGTGGTTCAGTGGTTCAGTTTGGTTGGTTGATTTTCCGGGTGGTTCAGTTTGGTTGGTTGATTTCCCTGGGTTCAGTTTGGTTTGATTTCCAGTTTCCCCGGTGGTTCAGTGGTTCAGTTTGGTTGGTCGATTTCCCCGGTGGTTCAGTGGTTCAGTTTGGTTGGTTGATTTCCCCGGTGGTTCAGTGGTTCAGTTTGGTTGGTCGATTTCCCCGAGTTTGGTTCGATTTCCCGGTGGGTTCAGTGGTTCACTTTCCCGACAGTCCCCCGGTGGTTCAGTTCCGATTTCCCCAGTTGATTTCCCGGTGGTTCAGTTTGATTTCCCCGGTGGTTCAGTGGGATTAGTGGTTCAGTTTGGTTGGTTGATTTCCCCGGTGGTTCAGAGGCTCAGTGGCTCAGGTTGGATAGCTGTCCGAGAGCGGTGCCGCGGCTCGATCTAGTAGCCAGTCAAGTGATGAAGGCAAAGAGGGGATGGCACTCCTGTCAAGCCGGGTAGTGATCATGAATATATTAAGCCATCTGTTGAGAGTGTTGTAGTTCTTGTTTAATTTCGAATAAATTCAGATTTCTAGCGATTTTGGGTTTTATTGCAGGTGTACTTACTTTGTCACAGTGGGATTACAATTTGAGGATTGTAAGAAGTGAGCTATTTTTGTATGATGTATAGCGTTGTGAAGGTCTTGGTTCTTTCCTGTAAATAGGTTGTTTTGTTAAAAGAAATTATAAAATATTTATGTGTAATGCATCTGTATTTATATTTGCTTGTTTCTGTATGTATGTATATGTATGTATGCATGTATGTATATATGTTGGTAGATACGTATGTATGTGTGTATTTATGTTAGTATTACGCACACATTTAATGTCATGTCAAACAAAGGAGCGGAAGCGGACAAAGAATTGCTAAAAGTTACGTTATTGACGAGTGTGCCTGAGTGGCGCTGCCGTCCTCCGGATCCGTGCTCTGAATGCCTTGCTAGTCCGACCATCCGGTGTCGAGTCCTTGTGCCGTCGCCGGTTTGTGTCGCGCGGGGAGCCTGTGGCGCGGGGCTTCTCGGAGTCCATCAGTCGACAGATCGGACGAGGCTTGCGGCTGGGTCTCTCGCGTCAGGCTCGCCCGATTAGACTTGTGTGTCGTCCAGGAATCCCAGGGGAGCTTCGAGGCCCAGCTGTCCAGGGGGCAGGGGTGATCGCGAGCGGTCGTCCGTCTGTCCGTCATCTTTTCTTCCTTCTTTCCGTGCTTCCTCACTTCCTTACTTCTTTGCTTCATTCCTTACTTCTTTCTTACTTCTTTCTTTCTTCCTTCTTTCCTTCCTCCCTTCCTCCCTTCCTTCCTTCCTTCCTTCCTTCCTTCCTTCCTTCCTCCCTTCCTTCGTTAGATTCGACCAGCATGGCGTCAGTTTGGGCACCTGATCCTCATGTTGTGTGGCCGAGATATCGCTTCAGAGTGGATGGCAGAGGGCGAGCTACGAGGTACGGCGGTTGCAACAAGGGCGCGGCAATGGCCCGCTTGCACCGTTCTTAATGCCAACAGCATGTTGGCGGAACGGGCAGCGGAGGACTCATGCACGGGAGGCCACTGTTTAGACCTGCTCGCTTAGGCCTTTATTTTAGAATGAATTAGATTTTTGCCCCAAAAGGGTCGAGTTTTTTTCCGTCTCACAGTTAGGTCGCGGAGCTACACGTGTGTAAAATAACGTTTCTCAACCCGTTGAGAGTATTGTATGGGCTCGAAGCTGTCATGAATAGATGGCAGGCGGGGAAATCAGCGAGGGCGATCTACGACTGCTGTCTGACCTGCGGGTTACCCTGACACTTTGCAAAGGCCTGTACGATGTATCGGCGAGGAGGGGGGTCCGCGCCGAAGGGTTGGAGGGGCGGAGGGGCGGACGGAGGGTTGGTGGCAGCCGAGAAGAGGCGCTGCGAGGGGAGGAAAAGGGAAATAAGCGCCGCCATTGGGACTGCCTTGACATGTGTCTGGAGCAGTTGTATGGAGCAGCGGGAAGCGGCGAGGCTCCAGCTGGGCCGCGCGCGTGGAAGCTGTGTGGATACGTGTGCGGGTGTGTGTGCTGGCTTGTAAAGCCTTTTTTTAGATACACGGTCATACAGAGGGAGGGAGAGACAGACTGGCTGACTGACTGACAGATAAAGAAAGACAGAGAGACAGACAGGCAGATAGAGGCAAACAGACAGACAGAGAGAGTGGGGGCTGATATTATTAATTGTGCATGCGAGGTTAAAGATTATTTTATTGTCTTTACTTTCATGATGTCAAGTTAGTTATGCCAACAACGCTAAAGGAATTGAAGTATATTTACTGTTTCCTTATCCTGCTCAGTTGTTTAAGATAAAGGCGTGGATAGAGTGTAGGTTGCGCTAATTGTTTAGAGATAGTTCTAAACAGGGAAACATAATAATTGCTTGAAAGCGATCTTTTACAGGCTGGGCTTCGCTTAATTGCGAAGAGCGCCTCTTGTTACCAGGGGAAGCTGTTAGAGGGGGGGGGCGATTAGGGCGAGCGAAAAGACAGGGCGGCAGACTTTAATTATCGAGCTGAGAAATTGGAACCTGAAAGCGGCAGGAATCCTGAGAGCAAGGGCAGAGTCATGAGCGAGCGGGAGGTCAGCCATGAGGGAGGAATTGCATTTTTTACCTTCCTCTTCGTATCTACTTTTGTGTCCGCGGAAATGTGCTACTCTGTGTTGCTGGCGTCGGCTGAAGGGCTGGCCTGGACAGATAAAAGATGAAGAACTAGCTTATCGAGACAGGATCCTTGCTGCAGCCAAGCTTATGCGATGCAAATTTAAAGCAGAAAAAGGTTTTGACATTTTTTTTTCTGGACGGCGCTCCTCCTGTTCGGGAAGGATCAGACTATGTCAGTGTTTGTGTTGTGAGGACGAGACTTCAGATGAGACATCAGATCGCCGTCAGAATTTACAGCGCCACGTCCCATTGTCCGGGGCTGGAAGGGGGCTGACAGTGGCGCTTCTCAGGCAGAAATAAACCTGGTATCGTCGCCAGGCCGGGATGCTGGAGATGCGATCTCTGGCTGGCAGGGGCGCGAGGAGAGCGAGGTGTAGGTTACCTGCGGCGGTCACCGCGAGGGATCGGGTGTCCACGCAAGCTGTCGAGGGGCAGCGCGCTACAATTAGCCGAGACGCTGCGGAGGAGGGGCGCCGGGGTGGGGGCACGAGGGGGGGAGGATATCACATTGTTTATCCGCATGAGTGTTGATGGAGGGGCACTGCACTGCCAAGGAAGGAAGGCGGGAGGAGGACGACTGTTTATGGGGTAGGCCGAGGGCATGCATGGCGCTCTAAAAGCCTCGCAGTGGAAGGAAGGCCCTGCTTGTAGATACCCTTGTCGCGGTGCCAGAGGTGTAGGAATGCCAGGCCGCGGCGGAGCTTGGAGTCCTTAAGGAGAATACTTGTGCTAGGACAAGGCCTCGTGCACCGCGGAGTTTGGCCACTGGCGGGTGTGTGTGATGGCTTGGGAGGAGGCAAGTGGCATGAGGAAAGGGTTGAGGGTTCCTTCAAAATCGGCGGTGGGTCGAGTGGCGTTTCGCAGGAGGCGCGAATGACGCCATAGTCGTGAGGAACCGAACTCGACCGTTGCCGCGGCTGGGTGTGGGGCACGAGGACAGGAGCCAGGGAAATCCCCGTTGCGAGCGCCCCAGCCACTTAGCCGCGAAGGGTTGTGTGTGACATATCGTGGCTCCGGGTCCGCCCTCCCTCCTCAGCGGAGGTGCTCGATGCTCAAGCGCTGCCTCCTGGAAGGAGTCGAGCGCAACGGCGCCTCCAGCCGAACCCACTACCAGGCTCGCGGTTAACTACCGGCGCTCGGAGGCGAGGAAGGATCACTCATACTCATTCACGCTATTCACACTCATTGGTGCTCACTCTTATACTCTCGCTTGCTCACTCACTCACTCACTCACACTCGCCATACTCATTCACACACACACATCACACACGCACACGCGCACACGCGCACGCACGCGCGCGCGCACATACACACACACACGCACACGCACATGCGCACACGCGCACACGCACGCACGCACGCACACGCACGCACACACACACACACGCACACACACACGCACACACACACGCACACACACACGCACACACACACACACACACACACACACACACACACACACACACACACACACACACACACACACACACACACCACACACACACACACACACACACACACACACACACACACACACACACACACAGAGATAAAACAACCGCACGCAGAGTAGTAATTACATTATGTAATATGTTTTCTTTGTGTTATCTTTGCATAATCATTGCCTTTATTATCATCTCGCTTTTCTTCTTCGTTTTCTTCATTTTCTTCTTCCTCTTCCTCCTCCACCTCTTCTTCTTCTTCTTCTTTTTCTTCTTCTTCCCTCATCTCATACCCCGCCCCCTTTTTCACCATCGTCGTCGTCTCCGTCTTCTTAGGCTTTATCATTATCATCATCATTATATCATCATCATATCATTATCATTATCATATCATATCAAATATATCATCATCATTATCTTCATATTATCATATCATCATCACCATTTCAGTCCCTTATTTTTAGATTAATTTTTAGGTTTGGCAAATAGTTGTACTCCCTTAAACAACGGAATGAACCACGGATTGGGTAACTTTATTACCCCTCAAGACTTTGAACTTGCATTTCAGTTTACTAGACGGGCCTTGCTTGACTGAACTGCTGGCATCATCATCTGGCATTATCTGGTGTCATTATCCCCGGCTGTCAAGTTGACTGGTGACGCGGGACAGCGAGCGTTGCCCTATACCCCAGTGAGCATGGCCGACCGGGCTGCGTTATCTGGGTTTGGTGCAGTCGCAAGTGCGCAATTTGCCCGCTGGCACCGCTCGCCGCCCCTCTACTCTCCAGGCGGGTTACTCAACACTGAACCCCTTTTCGGTGCCAGTGCCGCCGCCCTCCCTTGCCTGCCGCGCCGACCCGACGGGCCCGGTATCTGCTCCCCATTTCTGTCGGTTGTCATCTGGTGGAGCGTTGTGTTAAAATGACCCCCACCCCCTAAGAAAAAAGAAAAAAAAATGCTTCTGAATGTGTTACGTGAATTATTTTCTTTTTTTGTGTTCCCAGTATTTGCTGTCTAGATCTTGTTGTCCACGGTCTTCTCGTCTTCCATTATCTTCGCTCGGACCCCGACCCTGTTTTTCATTCCCTCGTCCCCATTTTTATTTTCTATTCTTTCGTCCCGCGACACCGCTGGCTTGTGAAGTTTTGTTGTGTTTATAGCGATTCGGTCGCGAGGCGCAGGAAAAGTGTGACCCGAGGAGAACCGGCCGGAGTTATTGGGGTTGTCTGCGTCGTTGCCCGCGTCCCCTGCCGCTGCCTTGATGCTCTCCGTGTTTTCTGTCTCGTGAAAATTAGATAATCGTTGCCGTATGTTTTGCTTCACGTAATTTCGCAAATTATTATAATTTCCAAAGAAGGCGGTGTCTTATTCCCAACTAAAATACACCGAGCGGTGTTGCTGTTGCAAAGTCAGTGCCCGAGGAAGTTTTCTCGATCGTCCGAGCTTGAGGAATAGAAACAGGACGGTGTTCACAGGTGTGTTCGAGACTTGGAGGAAGCGCCGCCAGCCACTCCGCGCCACGTCGCCTCGCTCAGGCCGCGGAAATCATTGTCCCATTTCCTGCTTCCTTGAAATACACCATCCCCAGAAGAGAAGGGCCTGCTGGTTGGAACTCTTTCCAGATTTTGATGCTGCGGTTTAGAGGATTCGCTTTGTAGATGTTCTAAATGAACACACACGCGCACGCACGCACGCACCCACCCACCACACCACCCACCCACCCACCACCCACCACACACACACACACACACACACACACACACACACACACACACACACACACACACACACACACACACACACACACACACACACACACACACACACACCACATTCACACACACTTGTGTGTGTGTTCTTTGTTAAAGGTCCATTTTAGTTATAGTTACTGATATTTTTTACCGAATTGAATATGGCGCGCTGTATGGCACACCCTGTATGTATGAGATTTCCCTCAAAATCTGATGCGACTCCTGAGTCCAGTCAAGAACCCAGGAAGGCGGCAGCTAAGGCGCGAACACGCCGCGTGCGATGTCGACAGCTTTCATAGTTGCGACGGCGGCATTCCTGGCGAAGGAAGGAAGAGGGGCGTTGATTCATCCTGTAGGGAAGCTGTGCGTGTTTGGTTTGTTGCATTCTGACGCTGGCAACGGTTTTCTTTCGTGGGGAGGAGGGGGGAGGGCAGACTCTGACCTTGACATTTTGATTGTAATAGTTTACCGAAAGTAATATTTCTACCAAGAAATACGACGTTTGTTCCTGTTTCCACTTCGATTCCTGTTCTTATCACCAGATAAGGTCGGCGGCGAATCAGCCTGGAAAATCTCCATGGTGATATGTAGTGCTTGCGAATGGAACTTTAAATAATCAGTCGTATGACCACGTCAATACATAGCAAGTTCCAAGACCTCTGGACATGCTCGCAGTATGTTCATTATGCAACAGCGAATGTTGTTCTTTGTCGTTCTTCTTTGCATGATTTTCGAATTTTCTTTTTTGTGTTGCCGGTTAGTAGACGGCCAGTGTTACTTGCGGTCTGTTTTTGCACTTCACTGTTGTCGTCACACTCTTTAGAATGATGAGATGTTACTTTCTGGCGATTATGTGTATGCGCCTAACGTACAAGAAGCAGAAATACCCACTGGACACAAAAGAAGTTCTTTAAATATACATCTTTTGTGTTCTTTCAATGCACGTCTGTTGTGTTCTATCAATACACTTGTTTTCTCTATGCCAATCCATGTACACGAGTGGAGTGTTTAGTCATCCAGTGTACAACTCTGTATATGTTTGACGGTGTGCGATTATGCCAATTGATGGGGCCTGATACCGCGATCCTGTTCTTGTGCCGTCGTAAAAGTTGCGGCTTTAATTGCAGGCGTCCGAGGGCCTCCGAGGACGGGCTTGTGGACGTCCTCTGGCGCGGCCATTCATGTGTGACTGTACGAGTTCGTCCAGGCCGGGTTTGCGGGTCTAATTGGATGCGAGCGAATGATAGATAACAACTGCATTAGGCTAAGCGGGTGACTTGTGGGCTGAAGATGCCCGATTAGAGATGGCATGTAACAGGAGGGAAGATAAAGAGTCGGAGGAAGGGTTTGTCGCGCGCCGTCCCGCGAGATGGAGCGACCGTCGCATCATTATGTATGTTAACGAGGCGACGTCCGATGCTTCTGTCAGTGTTTTATGGCCGCCGGATGGCTTATCTCAATTTGCAATAAGTGGACAAATGCGGCGCGAACCGGGCGGTCCACTCACTCATGTCACATTAATAAGGCGAGGCGCCGCGCGGATAATCAGGGAAATCCGGATCGGTTCCTCTTATTACCCTCTGCGCTGGAGGAGATGATCTCTGGCGTTCGGGCGATGGGAGGCTGAGGGAAGGAGGGGTCTCGCGCGCCCACAACCTACGGGCGCACGGGGCCTCTGACGCCAGGGCGGGGATCCTCATGCAGAGAGGGCACTCACGCTCTCTTGCCTCTCGCTTCTCGGACGTCTTTGTCTTTGTGTCTCTCAGTGATCGGCGTCTGTTCATCAGTCTCTCCTCTCTCAGTGTTCTACTCTCATGTCTCCTCTCCTTCTCTATCATCCGTCTCCTCACTCCCTCTCGTCTCCTCCTCTCTTTGCTCTCTCTCTCTTCTTCTCTCTCCTCCTCACTCATCTCTCCTCTCTCTCATCTCTCCTCTCAGCGGCGGCCGCTCTCTTCTCTGGCGCGCCATCCTCTCTTTCGTCTCCTCTCGCGCTCTCTCATCATCGCGCGCTCTCTCTCTCGGCACAGCAGCTCCTCTCTCGCAAGCGCTCTCTCTCTCGAGCGCTCTCTTTCTCGCGCGCTCATTCTTACTTTCGTCTCTTTATTCTTTTTGCTGTTTTTTGTTCTTCTGATTGTTTCTTCGTTCTCCTCCCTTGCTGAATACTGTGTGCCACTCTTCTATATTCTCTTCTCTATTACAATCACATCCTGTTCACATATTCGTTTCAATCTCTTCAACACATTTCTAATACGATTCATCATCATCACCTCATTGCACATCTCTCTCTCATCTCTAGCGGGTCTCTCTCATACACCTCTCATACTCTCCATTCTCTTCTCTCTCTCTGCTCACAACCTACACCTACCATCCCTACTACTCACATGTCCACATCTACCATTTCCGCCAACGCACGCACTCACACACACAACACACACACAGCCTCTCACAGCGCTCATCTCTCATCCTACTCTTCTACTAACCATCACACTAACCTATCCTCACATCCACACTCACACACTCTCTCTCTCTATGCTCCCATGCGTCTCTCCTCACACACACACTGCACACCACTCCACACAGACACACACATCTCACACCACATCCACAACTACCATCACTAACACACCACTCCACCATCCTCACCCATCAGGCCGGATCTCTTCCAACACATCCATCTCATCACACACGCACGCAACACTCCACACACACAACCACCACACACATCACACACACACACACACACACACTCACACACACACACACGCACACAACCAACACTCCACACACGACAACACACACAACACACTACCACAACACACGGTATACTCATACACAGCTAGCCATCCCACACGCACAGTTCTATCATCTATCTATAACTTACATCAGCAGCGCATGCACACACACAACACAAGTCTAAGCGACACGACACACACTACTTTAATGCGGGTTATTCTCATGTGCGTGCGTCTCGGCGCTGTTCGTTGAGATCTCATTACTTCTATTCACATATTCTTTATCTATCTCTAATCCTGTGCCGTATATAGTCACACTAGAGCAGCAAGGAGCCAGACCACAACACTTGATCATTGCATATACGGTCCCATAGAGCGCATGTTCGCAGGTCAGGGCATATGGCGTAAAATTACGTTGTTATCTGCTCACACGCACTCACACACACACACATCACACACCACACACACACACACCACACACACGCGCGTGCAACCGCACACACACACAACACATACCACATCACACACTCACACACACAACAATACACACACACACCACACCACACAACCACACCATCCACCCTCGTCTCCCTCAGTCCTCGATCCATCCCTCCTCTCTCTCTTCTCTCCTCTCTACGTCCAGTGCGGCTCTCTTCCTCTATCATTCGCTATCTCCACTCCGCGTTCGTACACTCAAATGATACCAAATAAACTGTGCAATGACACTGCTCTCTCTCCGCCCCGGTTCTTGACACAAAGCACAACCGACAAAATCATTACAGGCGACAAATGCGAAGTAACCAAAACTTGAAACGGGATATGAACCTTTCACGTGCAACCCTCTTCGGGTCAACAATTCAAAACGCCAGTATTCCTGATGCCTTGGAATCTCCTACGAAGTGGAGGAAGAGGAGGAGAGGGAGGAGGTAGAGAATAAAGAAATAGAAACAGCAAGAAGAAAGGGAGGTACTCAAAAATCAGTACAGACTCGTCGTGGAAGCATCAATGACAATGGCAAATCGGAGGAAGGATAGCTACCAAGCAGAATACAAGAAGTGTATAGCGGCGGTAAGTCAACAGTTACTGGTTTCTTACCATAGTCCGAAGAAAAAGAAGATAAGTCTCAAGAAAGACACCGAAGAAAGGAGATCCGTAATCTCGTGCTCAGGAAGGAAGAAGAAACTTCACCTCACTCAATCGCAGTAAACATCAGATTATCGCGTTCCGGCGTTCGTATAAGACATGGGATTGTAGTGGATTCTGGTCAGAATCTCGCTCGTCACTCTCTCTCTCCATCCTGGACGACGTGGCCCGTGGTTAGGGGCCCATGGTATGAGCAGTAGGGAGGGGGAGTCGGCATCGCCGACTCCGGTCAGGGGTCTAAGATCATCTAGGGTGGTCATACTCGAATGTTATTTGAATTACGGTACACAAGGAAAAGAAAGACAAGTATAGGAGAGGTGCTGATCTGATGAGGAGAATTAGGAGCGATGTGGAGGAGAATAGGTTATTTACACCGAGATGGCTAAAGTTATAGCCAGTGGATAAATAATGCGAGGATCAAGGATAGGAGGATTGCGCAAGTATTTGCTGACGACTTCGCGTGGCTGGCGCGGCGACGCAACCGAAAAGTATACAATGGTTGGACTACAGAAGAGGTGTGCCGGGGGAGGAGGTCGTGTGTATGGCGGTGGTAGGGAATAGACTGAAGAATCGAACGTCAAAGTGGATCAAACCGAAGTGACGGGTTCCGATAAGGAAGAATGCAGAAGCTGCGCTAGGAAGGAGAGCGAGATAAATAAGATTGTGCTCTATTCTAACGCTCGCATCCCTCTACTGCCCTCGCCTACGCCATCCCTCCCCTCCAGCCTACGCCAAATCCAACTCTAGACATTCTACCTGATCGTGGTCTTTAATCTCCTCTCACTCTACTTTGCGTGCGCGCTTCTTTCTCTCCATCTCCATGTGCTATGATCGTCCACCCGTAAAGACATAACAGAATCGACTCTCTACTTTCTCATCGACTCTCCCTGAAGCATATCTTATCTTACTCAAAAGTGGCTCGCCTCTCCACCAATCACACAGCACACTCATCACATCCTATTCCACGTGTTCATTTCCTCGAATAATACTCTCACCCTACTCCACCTCACTCATGACTTAGAGAAACAATATCGTACTCTCACTCTCCCTCCTCGTCCCTCGTTCCCTCTCCCCATCAAATACGACCTCGATCGATTCCTTCCCCTCTCTCCTAACAGAATATGGTCACCTCTGCAGACAGATAGCGATGACAGGGCCCACGCCACGGCACCCGTAACACACAGTGTGAGAGGGTGCGTAGCGTGGTGAGAGTATAGGTGTGTATATTGGGTAAGCTGGAGGATAAGTGTGAAAAGCCGTGCGAGGCGGAAGTGGAGCGCAGCGGAGGCGCCCGTCGCTGGCGACGTTTTTTCAAGAGCAAGCGAAGTGGGATAAAGGAGGCCATCATCGCAGTGCCATGCCCACTGAGTGGAATATTTATTTCTTATCGAGCAAAACGAATGAAGTCTTTTAGCGGCGCTGATGACCTATTTGAGTGATTTGTCTTTTTGTATATCGGATAATGATCTCAATATTATTATTAATACCCCCAATTTCGACTCTTGTTAGCAAATTGCTCTCTGATAAGCGGTGAACTGCTGTAAGGATGGCGCGCGCCTACTTTCTGGTCATGTGGCATCTGGTAGACTTTTAGCTTGCCTTGTAATTGGTCGGGGCTCGCGTATATCTCGGAGGCTCGGGAGGCGGTGCGCGACCTTGGAGCAAACTTTTCTCGCTCGCGCTCTTCTAATTGTCATCATCGGATTGACTTGAACGGGATGCGGGTTTTCCGAGCTGGAGGTTCGACTCCTGGCGAAGGATTTGATAGGCGAATGGGATTTGCGAAGAGTAGGAGGTGGAGAAGGAGCGAGCGACATGCTGTAGAGACTCTGTTGACGACGGGGCGCCGCACGCGAGAGGCGCCCGAATGAGAGGCAGCAGCGGGTAATACTTACTGGGAGCGGCCCGCCCGACGTCTCGGTTTCGTTGGTAAGGTTGAATTTTTTTTTTTATTTTTTTATTTTGTGTCGTGGAACAGCCCGGTGAAGAGTGATCGGGGAAGGTAATGATATGCGCCGCCCGGTTCGAGATGGGCGGAAGAGGAGTTAGGACTTTATTCACGATATCAGGCACAGGACACGCGATATATATAAAGATTTCGGGAGAACAGAGACGAAGGAAGGTCGTAAAGGTATGATAATTAAGAATACACTATACAGGCTGAGAGATGAGAACTTCTTTTTTTAGAGAAAGTGCGTAGTGCCAATCCTATATATTAACTTCGAAAGAATAAATGAGTGATGCACGTGGATTATTTGTGTAGACACACATCGGCGGGAGGATTAATTCATATAGGGATACGACGGGGAAGCAGAATAGATATTGACGAAGGATATATAATATATATGGAGAGAAAGTAGACGTCACTTAGAATAATCCTAGAAGGCTCATCAGCTTCCTTCTTTAATCAATACCCAGGAACGGGTCGCGCTTGGTGCCTGAGGTCGCGCCTGTAAACTGGGGTCGCATATATGTAAAGGAAGGTCGCGCTTGTAAAAGAGGGCGGCCCTTGAAATAGGAGAAGTTGGCTCGCTGGCCGAGTTGTTGCAGGGAGGGCAGGATTGTGAAGCGCGTTTCCATGGGCGATGAACAGAGCTGAGTGCGGAGGGCTTTTGTTTCATGCGGGTGACTGGCTGCTGGGGTCTTCATAGGTTTTGTTTCAACGTTTGAAAACGGGATACATATATTTAAAATGTGTGTTTGCTGTATGGATGTAATGTTTAATAGATAGAAGATAGCTAGCTAGCTAGCTAGAATAGATAGAATAGATAGATAGATGATAGATAGAATAGACTATGATAGATACGATAGATTAGATGATCAGATAGATAGATAGAGTAGATAGATAGATAGATAGATTGGTGTTATATATATTATATATAATGAATACACATTTTAAGATATGTTTACACATAACGCAACGCGCAGCGGCGCATAACGAACGACAACACACACAACAGCACACACACACACACACCACAAGTTTACTGTGTGCACACAGGATCGTTGGTTTCATCACACACAAGTCATGTCACACACACACCAACACACACACACACACACACACTCCACTCACACTTACACTTTACACGTCACCACTCAACCACTCACGTCAACCTCACTTCACTTCACGTCACGTTGGCGCTCACATGTCACTGGTCACTCACTCACTTCAACGGGGTCACACACACACACCACAACAACCACACACACAACAAGTACCGAACCCACTGTTTCTTCCTGTACATGAGACTTGTGCCTCGGAGGACACAGGGTGTCATTGCGACAGGCAGTCACACACCACACACACAGCATACAGTGATCGAAGGCTTCCTCTAGACGTATGATCGTTGTGAGAATATTGTGATGGGCTAGTATTGGCGGGTGGCGCAAACATGGAGTAATAATAGATCAAACGCACACACACACACAAAGGGCACAGCCACACGACACTCACCTCATCACTGTGTAACCGACCGCAACGAAGGAGCACAGCGCGGACACTTCCGTTTTCTCAATGCTTCGCCTCACCGCCCAACTTCCTCTCGGCCCGAGCTCATCAAGGTTTTGGCTGCGCCGCACCGCCCCACGCGAGCCGAGCGGGCGTCAGGTCCGCAGGATCGCATGGGGCCCCTTCCCGTGGGCGCAAAACGACGCCCCGCCGGCGGCGCCACTCCAGACCCTCGTTTGCCTTTCTTGAGTTGCTGCGCACCCGTTTTGTGTAATTATGTCCGTGAAGATCCACACCCGAAGGCCCGCGAACAGTCTGGCCGCCCTTGTTGGACTGTTATCTCTCTCTCGATCTCTCTCTCTCTCTCTCTCTTCTCTCTTCCTCCTCTCTCCATCTCTCTCTCCTCTCTCTCTCTCTTTCTCTCTCTCTCTCGTCTCTCTTCTCTCTCTCTCGTCTCTGCTTGTCCTCCCCTCTCTCTTTCTCTCCCTCTCTTTATTCTCTCCCTCTCTCTTTTCTCTCCCTCTCTCTTTCTTCCCTCTCTCTTTCTCCCCTCTCTCTCTCTCCCTACTCTCTTTCTTTGCTCCCTCTCTCTTTCTCTCCCTCTCTATTCTCTCCCTCTCTCTTTCTCTCTCTCTCTCTACTCCCATCCTCCTCTCTTCTCTCTCCCTCTCTTCTGTGCGTCTTTCATCTCCTCTCTTCTTTCTCTCTCTCTCTCTTTTCTCTCTCTTCTCTCTTTCTCTCTCTCTTTCTCTCTCTCTCTCTCTCTCTCTTCTCTCCTCTCTCTCTTCTCTCTCTCTCTCTCTCTCTCTCTCTTTTCATTCTTCCCCATTCTCTCTTCTCTCTCTTCTCTCTCTCTCTCTCTCTCCTCTCTCTCTCTCCTCTCTCTCTCACTCTTTTCGGCTCCTCCTCTCTCTCCTCCGCTCTCCGCGTCTCGCTCTCGTCCTCTCTCTCTCTCTCGTCTCCGCTCTCTCTCGCTCTCTCGCCTCCTGCTCGGCTCCTGCTCTCATCTCGCCTCTGTCTTCCTCTCTCGCTCTCCCCCTAGAGTCTCTCTTCTCTTCGCTCTCGTATCTCATCGGCTCTCTCTCTCTTCTCTCTCTCTCTCTCCTCCTCATCTCTCCTTCTCTCTCTCTTCTTCTCTTCTGCTCTCCTCTCTCCTCTCTCCTCTCTCTCTCTCCCCTCTCCCTCTCCCTCTCCCTCTCCCTCTCCCTCTCCCTCTCCCTCCCCTCTTCCCTTCCTTCTCCTCTCTCTCTTTCTCTCTTCTCTCTCTCTCTCTCTCTCTCTCTCTCTCTCTCTCTCTCTCTCTCTCTCTCTCTCTCTCCTCTCTCCCCTTTCTCTCCCTCTCTCCCTCCTCTCCCTCCCTCCTCCCTCCCTCCCTCCCTCCCTCCCCCCCCCTCTCCCTCCCTCCACGAAATAAAGTTCTTGTGTAAAAAAGGCGCAAAAGCCTTCCCTCACCGAATCCAGGTGAGGAAAGCTCTGCACAAGCGTTGGCTGTTCAGGGGACGGATCTCCCTAGTAAGGAGTCGCGGATGGCGTGTGTACAGGACCTCGCCTTCCCACGGTGCACGAAAGCCGCGCTCACTTCTCCCCTCGGGTTGGGGGCGTGTCTATAGAGAGGGGCAAGGGACAGGGAGGGACTGACGAGGCGAATGATCAGGAGAATTGATAGGCGATGCTTAGTCCTATTCCATAATACGAAGCAAATGGAATAGGACTCGGCGGCCGGTAAGAAGCCAGCGAGGAGGGAAGGCCATGTGCTGGGGCGCCGCTTGGGGCGGGTTGCGGGTGTTGTCGCAGCGGAGGCGCCTGCTGCGAGGGTGTTCGGCGAGGGCGCGATTTGACTCTATTATTTGTATATTTCTCAATTTTTATATTTCTATTAGATTGATTATCTCTCTCTCTGGGATGTATTGTCTTCTAGGTGTGTCTGTATTAGTTATTAATAATTGCAAATATTTTTTAGTATTTATGATATATTTAATAATATGATATTTAATAATAATTTACATATATAATTAATAACTTAAATAACAATAATTAATATTATTTACATATTATATCTTATATATTATTATTCATTTATTATATACATATATTAATACATTATTTATTATATTATTCTTATATATTATATTTGTACCTATAATAATAACATCGTATATATACTATATTCATATATATTACCTTATATAACATATATATAGCATATATTATTATTATATAATATACTATATATATACATATACACAAAAACAACTAATATAAACTACATACAATATATACATAATACATGCTACTATACATTATACACCATATACATACATATACATTATACATTCATATACATATCATTATCAGCCATACTATACATATCATATACATACATATCATTACCATTATTACGTAATACATATATCATACGTACATATATGTGGCAGTACGTACATTATGACTCTATACATATACTATACTCGTAGATCTCTCTATATCGTTACTATTTATACACTGTATCATATTATCTTATCTCTATTTACATATAACTTAATTTCAATGCAAGTCATGTGTGTTATCGGGGCGCCTAGTTCTCGTGCTATGATCTTATTGCATCATTTTACTTATTTTGTTGTGCCTCAACTGCATGCGCTAGTCGATCAAAGATAGGGCAGTGGTTCGCAGAGGCCAGGGGCAGTTATTTAGTTATTAGTTAATTGTTTCATAGAACCTGGTCCTGTCTTCGTGATGTGAGAATTTTGTGAGTATGCAAAAGCTTGTTTACCACTAGAATGACTATGTGCTAAGTGTAGATGCATATATGAGACACAGCCTGTCGAAGCGATGTAGAACTAATGGTTGCTAATAGCCCTTTACATGAAATATGAATTCATAGCAGGTTGGGATAGATGCGGTTAGCATCTTACGCGGCCTGGCTTTTTACGAGACATGTCAGTCTGTTTCTGTAAATAAATATTTATCAGAAATCAAATCAATGATACAGGCATCGCATACGATACAGCATACATATACGTACATTTATACATATAGCCAAAATTTTAGGTGGAGCATATACATATAGCAGTCTACATATACATACATATACATACGCCTTCATATACATATACATAGATATTACAGTAATAGCATATACATATACCTTAGCATATATATAGTAGAGTGATACTATAGTATGGTATAATATAGATCAAGTGTACCCATATACATACTACATATATAACTATATTATATAGTATATATATATATATATAGTATATTATATATATATATATATCATGATAATTACATATATATAATATATATATATATATATATATATATATATAATATATATATATATTTATTTATGTATATATATGTATGTAAATATATATGTTTGTATATGTGTGTGTTGTGTGTGTGTGTGTGTGTGTGTGTGACTTTATTTTATCCTCTTCGTGTGAGATTGCATATCGATAACGTGGTGTATGGTTTACGATGTATCCGAAAAAGAAAAAAAATCATATAGCATATTACTGAAGGAATTTCTCTTCCAGCCCATTTAAGTCAACAAAATTAAAAACCGGTATGAGAAACCCGCCCTCAGATATTCCGGCCGCTCTGAGCCTGAAGCGGCGAGCCTCGAAACTCCTGTTGTCGGAAACAACGTCGTCGTCCATGAAGCCACTTCACACAGCAACACACTTTGGAGGAAACCTGGAGGGAGAGAACAGTTTTCTTCTCTCGTCGCTGGTGCTTCTCCGTGCGAGAGCTCAGAATGCCAGGCTCCAGCTCACGGCGTTATCTTAGTGAAGTAATTGTACGTCTGCGATCTTGTTTTGGTTCTCGTATTCACTGTTTTTAAGTATTGGCCTTGTACTGTATTTATGTGGTTTCGGGATCGCGTCTAATTCCGGGCCGTAATGATGTAGATGTTTATTTTTGTGTTAGATTCGCGCATGGTTTTGTGCTGTGACGTGGTGGACGTACGTGACTTATCTTGGCTTTCTTTACGTCGCTCGGTTGTTTGCGCCGTGGTTTTATGTAAGAACACGACGTATACTTCGGTCTTGTCCGTCCTCCAGCTCGTCAAGCCCGGGACCGCCAGACCGGGTGGCAGCGGTGCGTTTCCCGTTAGGTTTCTTTTGCGGGCTTAGGTAGCGGCCTCGATATTTTTTTTTTCTTTTATAACTTCGATCATAAGGGTCCTTTTCGCGAGCTAAAAGTGAAGATTGTTTACGGAAGAAAGGGAGTCTGTTGTGAGTTACGTGAAAACGGTCTGGGTGATTGATTGGTTGCTTTTGTGATACTTCTCGTTTCATGCGAGTGTCGCCGTTCATTCCTTAGCATACTCCAGGACAGATGCTCATTGCACCGCAGTCTTCTATGCGACTCTCGAATTCTGCTGCTTTCTTCTATTGAAACTATTACTACTGCTATTCCTACTCCTACTACTGTTGCTGCTGCTATTTCTACTGCTATTACTACTGATGTTGTTACTGATAGTGCTACTGCCGTTACTACTACAACAACTACTACTACTACTAATAATAATAATGATAATAATAATACAGATGCTATTACCATTGCAATTGCTGCTGTTAGTGCTACTAGTACAGTTACAGCTGCTGTCATTACTGCTGCTGTTGTCACTGGCATTGTAGAATTATGACCACTATACTGACTTTGTGCATAGTGTTTTTTGTTGTTGCATATTATTCCCAGTGTTGCAAAGGCGACAACATGCAATGCTAAGGAGATTGAATGTGTGACGCCGTGTGTTTACAAGTTTGCTGCCGCTTCATTCGCTCAGTGCAGTATGCAAGAGCAAAGTTTGAGTTTTTTTTTTTTTTTTTTTTTGTAACTTCTCATTATTTGTGTTGTATTTTTCACTGAGGCGAGGAAACTTGCTGGCGCTATGCATAGATGTGCTGCGTATGCTTTTCATATCAAAGCGTTGATTCTTCTCTTCTCTTCTCTCTCTCTCTCCTCTCTCTCTCTCTCTCTCTCTCTCTCTCTCTCTCTCTCTCTCTCTCTCTCTTCTCTCTCTCTCTCTCTCTCTCTCTGGTGAAAGGATACATTCATATTACACATTGCACTTAAATGATTTTCTATACACGCAAAAAAAAGTTGCTCGATTATATATATTGTAATTCAGTCTTAATTTTGCACCCTGGAACATGCAATCCGGTTCTTCTTATGTAAAGTGAAATTGAATTTTGAGATATGGATGAAACTTTAATGACTAGTTAAACATTTAAATGGGACAATACGTCCATGTTTTCAATAAAAGGCAAAAGCGACTGACCCCGAGGCTAAGTTGTTTTTGATATCATGGTAGGAAAGACCCACAAAGCCAGATTCTCAGGTAGTAGTCTCAGGGTTTTTTCTTCGGAAATAACCTGGACTACCCGTTTTTGATAGACTATACCGATATCCGTGATGTAATATGACGTACGTACATACACACGCCCAATTACACACACAAGCAAACATACGCACGCACAAACACACACAGCAAGCACACACACACACAAACACACACACAGCAAACACACACACACACACACACACACACACACACACACACACACACACACACACACACACACACACACACACACTACACACACACACACACACACACACACACACACACACACACACGTTGTGTATGCGTGCCATTACATATACGATTACTCACAGACACATACAATGCATACTTATGCGCGTTTGTGCAAACACGACATCCTTTAATGAAGTGCGATTTGGGGGTTGGAGGGATGGGCGGGCTGTGGGGGCGGGAGGGACGGGGGGCTGTGGGTGGGAGGGACGGGCTTGGCTGTGGGGGCGGGAGGGACGGGCCGGCTGTGGGGCGGGAGACGGCGGCTGTGGGACGGGGGACGGGCGGCTGTGGGGCGGGAGGGACGGGGCGGCTGTGGGCGGGAGGGACGGGCGGCTGTGGGCGGGAGGACGGGCGGTGTGGGGCGGGGAGGGACGGGCGGCTTTGGGGCGGGAGGGACGGGCGGCTTTGGGGCGGGGGAGGGGGCGGCTGTGGGGGCAGGAGGAGGGGCGGCTGTGGGGTGGGAGGGACGGGCTGCTGTGGGGCGGGAGGGACGGGGCGGCTGTGGGGCAGGAGGGAGGGGGGCGGCTGTGGGGTGGGAGGGACGGGCGGGGGGGGGCTGTGGGGCGGGAGGGCGGGACGGCGGCTGTGGGGCGGGAGGGAACGGGCGGCTTGTGTGGGGCGGGAGGGAGGGACGGGAGGGGGACGGGCGGCTGTGGGGCGGGGGGGGACGGGCGGGCTGTTGGGGCGGGGAGGGATGGGGCGGGCCTCAAAGACGGACGCGGGGAAAAAAAAAACAAAAAAAAAAAGCAGTGAAACGAGGTGGAGAAATGCGGCGGGAAAAGGGCGGGCCGGAGGCTGGAGGAGAGGGGCCTGCGGTGCCGGCGAGGGTTAAGGAAAGAAAGTCAAGAACGCCGGACAGGTCAAGGCAGGGCGGTCAGGGCGGCCTGCTCGCGGGCGCCTCGGATGACCGGCCACGGGATGTGGGCGGGGCGGCTCAGGAGCAGTGTTATGGCGTCTTGTTTTGAGTGTTGTTATTATAGTTATTATTGTTATTGTTATTGTCATTTATTATTAATTATTATTATTATTATTATTATTATTATTATTATTATTTATATTATTGTTATTATTATTAATATTATTGTTTTTGTTGTTATTGTTTTTTTATTATTATTGTTATAATTATTACTTTTATTATTATTTGTGTTATTGTTGGTTATTATTATTATTATTGTTATAGCTATTATAATTATTATTATCGTTATTATTATTATTGTTGTTGTTGTAGTTGTTATTATTATTGTTGTTGTTGTAGTTTATTATTATTATTATTATTATTATTATTATTATTATTATTATTATTATATTATTTATTATTTTACTATTACTACACACACAAACCTCGTCAGCCAGCACCTCTCGCCCCTATCCTTCCTCTTTTTCCTTCCTAACATCTCTTCAAGGCTGTTGACTGACTTCTTCACCCCTTAAATTCTTCGTCTCGCATTATCACCCTCTTCTTGTCTCCCTTTTCCAAACCGTGAAGTCCAAGCAGCAAAGGGCGTGCGGCGTGATTGAGTCAAGATAGTGTCAGACTGGGCAGGAACTTGTAGCTGGGGCGGAGAGCGGCAGCCGTACTGTTCGGGGCAAGGCAGTGCGCTGCGCCGCCCTCGACACTGCGAAGGCATTGGTGGGAGGAAGGAAGCCTTGCGTGTGTAAGGGATTGCGGAGCTTGCATGCGTGTGCTCTGTGTGTGTGTGTGTGTGTGTGTGTGTGTGTGTGTGTGTGTGTGTGTGTGTGTGTGTGTGTGTGTGTGTGTGTGTGTGTGTGTTGTGTGTGTATGTGTGTAGTTATGCATGCATGCATATATTTACATTGATTTCCGTTTGCAATCAGCCGTATGTTGTGACATGTGTCTGGGATATTGTCTCAGCCGAGAGGTTAGAGGCTCGTTCGAAGACGATTTCGAGTTGCGAGGCATTTTTCTGTTGTTTCTCTTGTGTTCCGGATCTCTTGAAAGTACCATTTCAACTTTTATGACCAAGTTGAGCTATTATTCACAGTTGCATGTTGCACGCTTCGATTCGCAGTCAAGCCCGGCCACGTTCGGGTTTGCGGTTGAGTTCGCAAGCTGGCGTGTCGGGCGCGGGCGGCGTCCCGTTGCTGGCCCGGGACCGCACTTTCACCGCGGATCGTCTCTCTGAGCGGCCGCGCCTCCGCCCCCGCAGCGCCCGCGGAGGGAGGAGGCGGCGGCGCAGATGGCGGCAGCGGGAACCGATTTCGTGTTCCGAGGCTGTGGCTTCGCTTTTCCTGATCCGTGACGCCTCCGGGCGGCGGCTGTCGGAGTTATGTGATCCTCCGGCGGGGATTTCAGCTCAGACGCGAGGGGTTTTATGACGGTTTGGGGGGGAGGGGGAGGGGGTATGACTGATGTTGATATTAGGTCATTGCGGGTCACCTATTCCAGAACCCCTCTGATCGATGGTCAAAAGTTTGGTGTTAATTTGCTGATTTTATTTTGTTTTCCTGTAATATTATGATTATGTGTCTAATAGCATTATTTTTTCTCTTTTAGGTAAGTGGCTCGGAAATGTGAGCAGAGGTTTTAGCGCTAGGGAAGGAAGCCGGCGATATCTGGATTAGCCCCCACTCCCACGCCCGGTCGAGGTAGAGTTGGAGTGTCGTTGTTATTTTGCTTTATTTTTTTCCGATTATTTGAATTGATTTGTTTATTCACTCTTTTATTTCTATTACCATTCATTCATTAATTCTTCCACTTCTTTCATCGTTTATTCATTCTTCCCGATCTTCCATCATTCATTCTTCCCTTTCTTCTATCATTCATTCATTCGTTTAACCATTCAGTAATTCATTCATTCGTTTAACCATTCAGTAATTCATGCATTCGATTCTTTATCTTTTCCACGTATTTTGATGTTCCTCCCTTTGCACCCCGTCCTTCGCTGTCCTGCTGCCTCCCTCCTCTCGACCCCGAGGGCTTCTGGGCGCTTGGAGGGATGAGGGAGAGGTAAAGGGAGAGTTCGAGGAAAAGGGAGAGAGAAAGGAAAGGGAAAGAAAAACAAGAAACGGGCGGGAAAAAGAAAAGGGAGATAAGAAGAAAAAAGGAAAAGAAAGAATGAAGAAGGAAAAGAAGAAAAGGAAGGAGGGGGAGGGGAGGGGTGGGAGGAAGGGAGAGAAAAAGAAGGTTGAGGGAGAGCAAGATAGAAGGAGGGTGAGAAAATATAGCTAGTGTATGATTTCCTCCAATGTTTTCCGGCCCATTGGATATGGGCGGCAGAGTATCCGCCGCGTGGGTGTGTCCGGGAACATGTTCCTCCACGAGAGGGAGGGCGCGTGGGACCCGTCTCATTGTGGAAGCCGGCCGAGGGCGCTGGGTGAGGCTGGTTTTCTGTCCGTCCGTGTGACTTACGGGCGGTGAAGCTGCGTGGTGGTGGCCGCAGCGCCTCCCTGGACGTCGCGGCTGGCTCGGTCTCCGCCTTTCCCAGGGCGATGCATATGTGAATATGAATGATTATATATATTTAGATATGAAGGAATATGTATAGATAGATAGATGTGAATGAATATATATATATATATATATATATATATATATATATATATACATATATTACACACACACACACATACACAACACACACACACACACACACACACACACACACACACAGACACACACTACCCACACACACACTACACAATTAATTATAACACACACATCACAACGTACACATTAATATAACATTATCATTATATATTATATTATATATTATATATAATTATATATCGGTTATATATATAGATGATATGTATATGATATATATATAATTAGCGCATATATATTTGTGTATATGTTATTATTTACATATATGTATAATTACATATTATATATATTATATGTGTGTGTGGTGTGTAGTGTGTGTGTGTGTGTGTGTGTGTGTGTGTGTGTGTGTGTGTATATTGTGTGTGTGTGTGGGATGTATAGTATAATTATACATACTATGTAAATATATATTGTAATATTATATATTATATACTTTGTAATAGAGTGTATATATGTAATAACTGTATGTATGTTATATATACTATAATATATATATTTAATATAGTATATATATTATATATA
>NW_020872531.1:221436-228936 GCF_003789085.1 Penaeus vannamei
GGGAAGTGGGACCGGTGGAACTGCAGCAATCACCGAGGCATCATACAGCTCAGTATACCAGGCAAGGCTTTTGCCCATATCCTTCTGAGACGTGTCAGAGACCACCTATTGAGGCATCAGAGGCCGGAGCAATCTGATTCACTCCTGGTAAGTCCACAATAGACTGAATCCTTCCACTTCGAGTCATTATAGAACGCCATCGTGAGTTCAGGCTTGGGCTGCTTGCAGCCTACATCGACCTCAAGAAGGCGTTCGATATGGTGCATCGGGAATCACTCTGGGAGATCCTGAGATTTAGAGAAATTCTAACAAGGATTATCCCAAGTTCCTTTCCTCTTCAGGAGTGCGGCAAGGCTGCGTCCTTGCACCAACACTTTTCAGTACTTGCATGAACTTTATAATAGGCAGAGCTACTGTTCAAAGTCTTTGTGGAGCAACTCTGGCAATATCAAGGTTACTGGCCTGACTGTTGATGATGTTGCTGTTCTATGTGAGTCTTTGGAAACCTTAGTGGTGGCTCTGGATGCATTTAGTAATGAAGCAAAGCCCTTGGATCTAGAGGTCTTTTTGACAAGACTAAGATCCAGGAATTTGCGGACTTGCTAGGAGAACCTGTTCGGTCGGTATGTGCTTCCAATGAGGACATTGAAGTCACAGAGAGCTTTACATACCTTGGTAGTGTAGTTCATAAATGGGGTGTTACACTAGCACAATTTCCGTGGTTCTTTCACGTTTCCTTGTTTTTGTTTTATTTTATTTTATTTATTTATTTATTTTTCTCTCGCTACCACTTGTATTTTGGGTGAATGCGATAAATTCCAGTCAAATGATAATTATCGTTTTCGCTGGCAAATTTCCGTGGTCTTTTTTGGTTCAAATGATAAGCTATAATAGATCATCGTTATAGTAATGTAAAAAAAGGATTTATAATATAAGACGATTCTAAAAGACAGTCTAAACTGTAAATAATATTTTTAAATTGGAAAAATTCTCTTTTTTATTTGATAAAAACAGATACAAGTTTGTAACTAGCTGCTCGCCTGTTTTTTGTGTCCACGTTCCCCCGTCAGCTGACTAGATGAGAGTAGCGAGAATACGCCATTATTTAGCATTATATATTCGTTGTTTCGCATTAAATCGTCGCCACATAGCCTGAATAACGTCCAGAGCCTGTGCGGGGGTTGAACCCATCTTTCTGTGTTTAGAATTTTGGTTAGACTGCTTCCGTGGTTCTCATCGCTAGTGTGACTGCGCGAGCCAAAATGACCACGATTTCCGTGGTGCTAGCGGAAAAGTAATGCGGAAAAAGTCCAAGTGTGACACAGACCAAGAAATCAGCAGACGGTTGGGTCTGGCAACAGGGGTCATGAACTCTCTCGAAAAAAATATTTGGAGATGCCGGTACCTGTGCAGAAGGACCAAGCTACAGGTTTTAAAGGCCCTGATAACACCAGTTTTGCTATATGGTAGTGAAACCTGGACATTATCAAGTGCCTTGCAGTCTCATCTTGATGCCTTCTGTAATAGGTCCTTGCGCCGGATCATGGGGTACTGTTGGCGGTATCACGTGTCCAACCAACAGTTGCACCGTGAGACTGACACAGGACCTCTTACTTGCACAAAACGGGATCGCCAACTCAGGCTATATGGCCACCTGACTCACTTTCCACAGGTTGATCCTGCCCACCAGGTTGTTTCTGCAAGAGACCACTCTGCGTGGAGGCCTGTGGGACAACTTAGGTCGTGGTTTAGGCAGATAATCAAAAGCAATTGGTCTTACAATCGGTCGTGTATTTACTTCCACAGGACGGTGTTGGGATCTGGGGATGTGATCCAGAACATTCCTCTGAAACACCTGCCTCCTGTTGTTTGATATAAAGACTAAGTCTGGGTTACATCCTCTCCTCCAACGGGCTCTGGAGAAGGTGGGAGGATCTTTGCTCTTAAATAAGAGCGTTAGGTCTTTATTGATTGCCCACATGATGACATTTTCATCATTTTGGCTACCTTCATTATATCCCCATTGGGTACTGTAACTGTTGAAGTCCCCAATTACCAAGTGGGTCTTGTAGGATACATCGAAGTCTGATGGCCATCGGAACTCCGCAGTTAGGGGTCTGTATACCGATATTATTACAAGATGATTAGTTTCCAGTTTTAAGAGTTCCATTTCCCCAGCCTGGATTAATTCAGTTCTTAGAATGTTTGCTGGGTTCTTGATGAATATAGCGCTACCATAGATGGGACTAAATGTTCAGATCGCCAGACGCATTCCTGTAACTTTATATATATTTATATATATATATATATATATATATATATATATATATAATATATATATATATATATATATATATTATACATAATATAGATACATGTATATATATTATATATATATATATAATATATAATGTATATATATATATATATATATATATATATATATATATATATATATATATATATATATATATATGTGTGTGTGTGTGTGTGTGTGTGTGTGGTGTGTGTGTGTGTGTGTGTGTGTGTGTGTGTGTGTGTGTATATATATATTAATATATATATATATATATNGAGAGAGCAGATGAGAAGAGAGAGAGAAAGACAGAGAGAGAGAAAGAGAGAAGAGAGAGAAAGAAAGAGACAACATACAAACAGACAGACAGATAGATGAGAGACAGAGAAGGAAAAAAAAAGAGAAGAGAGAAAGACACAAAAAATACAACACACAAAAAAAGACCGACAGACGAACAAACAGACAAAGATGAAACCGAGCACCGTAACAGCGCAACAGCGAGGCATCTGCTTAACAGGGATTGTTTAAAGAAGGCGCAACGTCTTCCCGAATCTCCTCCAGGGAAATCAATCGGGGTTGTTTCTCCTGCTCATAAGAGGTTTAGCGTCTTGGGCGAAAGTCCGTGTTAATGGTGAGGCAAATATGGCCCTTACGATCAATTAGATCTACGTCTGATTCGCCAATATTTGCGTCTGATAATGATGTCATCGGGGAAAGAGTGAGGGTGATGGTTTGGGGAAAGGAGGGGAGGGAGGGGGAGGGAGGAGGGAGAGGAGGAGGTTAGGAGGGGAGGAGAGGGAGGGAGGGGAGGGGAGAGGGAGGGTAGGGGAGGGGGAGGGAGGGAGGGGAGGGGAGGGAGGGAGGGAGGGAGCAGGGAAGGAGGGGAGGTGAGGGGCAGGGGAGGGAGAGGAGGGAGAGGGAGGGGAGGGGAAAGGAGAGGGGAGGGGAGGGAGGGGAGGGAGGGGAGATGGGATGAGAGAGAGAGAGAGAGAGAGAGGAGAGAGAGAAGAGATAGAGAGAGAGAGAAGAGAAAGAGAGAGAGAGGAGAGAGAGAGAGAGAGAGAGAGAGAGAAGAGAGAGAGAGAGAGAGAGAAGAGAGAAGAGAAGAGAGAGAAAGAAGAGAGAGAGAGAGAGAGAGAAGAGAGAGAGAGAGAAGAGAGAGAGAGAGAGAGAGAGAGAGAGAAGAGAGAGAGAAGAAGAGAGATGAGAGAGAAGAGAGAAGAGAGAAGAGAGAGAGAGAGAGAGAGAAGAAAGAGAGAGAAGAGAGAAAGAAGAGAAGAGAGAGAGCAGCTACATGCACAAACATTCATAAAAGAGAAGCAAAAAGAAGAAAAAAAAAGAAATATACAAATTACGAATTACGCGTATAAATATACAAACAAATGAAGGAAAATTAATGTTTTGCTAAAGCATTATGATGCAAATGACATCTCCTTCCTCCCTCTCACCCTTTCCTCTCCCTCTCACCCCTTCCTCTTCTCTCCCTCTCACCCCTTCCACCCCTTTCCTCTCTCTTTCTCCCCCCTTCCCCCTTCTCCTTTTTTCTCTCTCCCTCCCCTTCCTTCCTGAGCATCCATCAACAAAACTGTAAAAGAAGAAATAAAAAAAAATGTGAAAACTAAAAATATCTTCGACCAAAACATATACATATTGTTTTATTTTACTTTTTTTCTCTTTTTTTTTTTTCTTTTTTTTTTTTTTTTACTACGAACACAAAATTATGAATAGTCTAGTTGCGTTTTTCTTTCATTGGAAAATTACCTTTCTCATGATGTCAATTTCCTTTGAAAATCGCCAAATGTTATTCATTTTATGTGAATGGCCGAGAGTATAGATGGAAATGTGATCAAAATATTCACAAAATTGATACATTAGTTCTTGTCTATGTCATGTTCAGTTGAAATGATTCACAATAAATCCAATATAATTTCCTTTTCTTTTCATATCATAATCATAGTAATTGCAGAAGATAAAGGCATTTTAGAAGTATTTGATTACTAGGCTTTGAATACAATAGATAATAGAATAAACGAAATGACAAACTCTCTCGTTCTCTTCTCTCCCTCTCTCTCTTTCTCTTCTTTCCCTCTCTCTCTTTCTCTTCTCATACGACATACAAACTATTACGGTAAACATATCTAATATCGTGATATGTATGTATGTATGTACATGTCAGAGGGAACCCCGAGGTTACAAATACATTACCATACATCTTGTGATATCAGTATATTTAGTTTTAACACTTAATTCTATTATTATTCAAGGTCAACCAATATTTCTCGCGACATTCTGAAAAGTAGATTCTTACACTGACTCGTGTTCTTGGGTAGGCCGCCACCAGTTAGCCTTTTTAAAGACTAATGGACTAATAGGTAACTTCACCTTTTTCATGAAATTATATGAGGGTTTAAAGGATTTCTAACTGACATGCTCTTAGATGAGAGTTTAAATGTTTTCTAACTGACATGCTCTGGGTCAACAAACACTGGGTTTAGTGTATCAATGGTAGATCTTTCTGGCTTTTAATTATTTGGCTAATTATTTACGTGATTAGGCTTCACAAACAGTTATTAAAGATTATCGATGATAACATGTCAATGGTAAAGAAAGGTCACAAGAACAGCAAGGCAAAAAAGAAGAAGAAAAAAAAAAAAAAAAAAATCCTCCATGAGTTATGCTACTGACATTTATTTACAAAATTATTCCTTTCAAATCTTTATGATTTTTTTTCTAAACACACTGCATCAGTTTTATTTTTCACGTTAATCTCTACACGTTTTTCAGTTCAAAAGTAATTAGTGTCACAAAATTGATCGTAATCATTAGCTTAATTCCTTCCGTCCTATACCTTACAAAATAATAATAATAATAATAATAATAATAATAATAAAAATGACGATGATAATGATAATAATGATAATAATAATAATAAAACAATAATAATAACAATAATATTACATATTAAAACACGGCTTTTTTTTCGATAAACTACTCCTCCTCTGGTATCATTGGTTTACACTCCCCAACGCCTCTCTACAGGGTTCTTGGCATGTCTACACCCTAACTCTTTGAATAATTTAAAAAAAAATAAATACTGTAATAAACACAAGAAAAACTATCATTCACAATCAAATATAAAAAAAATTCACCCCGAGACAAAACGAGTGGTGAACATCAGGCAGTGAACGTTCAAAACCTGAACACCTAAATGCTTAGCGAATCTCTCGTTAGATAATTTATAAAACAACCTCTACTCTTCCTACAAAGCACACGTCATAATTATTAAACCTTAAAGAAGTGTAAATCCTTAATATGTACTCCTAAAAACAAGTAATAATTGACGTCAATAATTAATATGTACTCCTAAAACAAGTAATAATTGACGTCAATGAATAATATGTACTAAAACAAGTAATAATTGACGTCAATAAATAATATGTACTCCTAAAACAAGTAATCATTGACGTCAATAAATAATATGTACTCCTAAAACAAGTAATAATTGACGTCAAAAAATATATGTACTAAACAAGTAATAATTGACGTCAATAAATAATATGTACTCCTAAAACAAGTAATAATTGACGTCAATAAATAATATGTACTCCTAAAACAAGTAATAATTGACGTCAATAATTAATATGTACTCCTAAAAGTATTGACGTCAAATAATATGTACTCCTAAAACAAGTAATAATGACGTCAATGAAATAATATGTACTCCTAAAACAAGTAATAATTGACGTCAATAAAATAATATGTACTCCTAAAAAAGTAAAAATTGACGTCAATATGAAACAAGTAATATTGACGTCAATAAATAATATGTACTCTAAACAAGTAATAATTGACGTCAATAAATAATATGTACTCCTAAAACAAGTAATAATTGACGTCAATAAATAATATGTACTCCTAAAACAAGTAATGATTGACGTCAATAAATAATATGTACTCTAAAAAGTAATAATTGACGTCAATAAATAATATGTACTAAAACAAGTAATAATTGACGTCAATAAATAATATGTACTCCTAAAACAAGTAATAATTGACGTCAATAAATAATATGTACTAAAACAAGTAATAATTGACCAAGTAAACGTCAATAATAATATGTACTCCTAAAACAAGTAATATTGACGTCAATAATTAATATGTACTCCTAAACAAGTAATAATAATGAATAAATAATATGTACTCCTAAAACAAGTAATAATTGACGTCAATAAATAATATGTACTCCTAAACAAGTAATAATTGACGTCAATAAATAATATGTACTAAAACAAGTAATAATTGACGTCAATAAATAATATGTACTCCTAATACGTCAAGTACTAATAATTGACGTCAATAAATAATATGTACTAAAACAAGTACAATAAATAATATGTACTAAACAAGTAATCATTGACGTCAATAAATAATATGTACTAAAACAAGTAATCATTGACGTCAATAAATAATATGTACTAAAACAAGTAATAATTGACGTCAATAAATAATATGTACTCCTAAAACAAGTAATAATTGACGTCAATGAATAATATGTACTCCTAAAACAAGTAATATTGACGTCAATAAATAATATGTACTAAAACAAGTAATAATTGACGTCAATAAATATATGTACTCCTAAAACAAGTAATAATTGACGTCAATAAATAATATGTACTCCTAAAACAAGTAATAATTGACGTCAATAATTAATATAAAAACAAGTAATAATTGACGTCAATAAAGTACTAAAACAAGTAATAACGTCAATGTACGCTGACGTCAATAAATAATATGTACTAAACAAGTAATATTGACGTCAATAAATGATATGTACTCCTAAAACAAATAATTGACGTCAATAAATATATGTACTCCTAAACAAGTAATAATTGACGTCAATAAATAATATGTACTCCTAAAACAAGTAAAAATTGACGTCAATAAATATGTACTCCTAAAACAAGTAATAATTGACGTCAATAAATAATATGTACTCCTAAAACAAGTAATCATTGACGTCAATAAATAATATGTACTCCTAAAACAAGTAATCATGACGTCAATAAATCGTAATCAAAAACAACATTGACGTCAAACAACATTACTTTATCGCACAGACAAATTCACTTGTCTCGGACCAGTCACCCTGTTCTTTCCTGTCATATTTAACACAAATATCATTTACTACGTTATATTTTCTT
>NW_020872531.1:231436-247730 GCF_003789085.1 Penaeus vannamei
AAAAAAAGGAAATGGAATGGTACTGAAAAAAAAAGAATGAATGAAATGAAAAATTAGAAAGAAGATGGAATGGTAAATGAAAAATTAAAATAAAGAAATAAAAAAGTACAAAAAAAAAAAAAAAAAAAAGCTGCAAGAAAAGAAATGAAAGAACATGAATGGAAATAGCATGGAAAGCAAGAAAGAAGGAATGGTAGAGAGAAAGAGAGAGAGAAAAGGAAAGCAATAAAGAAAGAAGGAATGGCATAAAGAGAGACAGAGAAAGAGAGAGAAAAGGAAAGCAATAAACCTTTCTCAAAATCATAAACAAAAGAGGAGGCGCCATAAAAAAAAAAAAAAAAAAAAAAAATCGTCTTGAAGGAGAGCCAAGGAAGAAGCGAGGAGCCAAGGAGCCAAGGAGGAGGATTCGCATCGCCTGCATGACGCCCCCCCCCCCCCCTATCCAGCCGCCCATGAGAGGCCCGGTCATGCGTGTGGGCGGGTTTGTGGGCGGANGAATGTGAAAGTGGAAGCGGGAAGGGAAGAAGAGAAGGAAATGCAGGTGTTAGAAAGGGGGAAGGCAAAAGAGAAGAAGGAAGAAGGAGAAGAAAAGGAAGAGAAGAGAAAGAGATAAGAATCGGGAAAGAAGGAGCAAAGGAGCGAAGGAAGGAGATAAGCAGAGAGAAGAGGAAAAAGAGAAGAAGGGAAAAGAGAGGGGGGGGAGAACGGAAGTAGAAAGAAAGAGAAAGGGAGAAAGGGATGGAGGAACGCCCCCTGCCCCCCCAATCCCCACCCCCTTGGGCACTGGAAAGAGAAGTAAGAAGAGAAGAAACAGAAGAAGAGACAAAAAGAAAAGAAAAAAGAAAAAAGAGAGAAAAAGGAAAAGAAAAGAAAAGAGACAGAGAAAAGCAAAAGAGAAACAAGATCAGGTCGCGCATAATCTGAGGTCGAGGTCGCCGCTAAAAGATTCTTGTGGTGTGTGTGTGGTCGGGGGAGGGGGGGGGGGGTTGACGGGGCAGTGGGTGAGGTCTAATCATTTTTTTTAAATCTTAATGATTTATAATGAAAAAAGGGTAGCCATTTAAGTAGCTGCTGGGTAGGATATTGTTATACTTTATGGTGTATAAATTGGTATGACATCATGGTATCTTGTAAATATTATATTACTATTATCTATTAAATAAAATGAGTCGCTGAGACACAGATATAGACGGACAACACACAGACGAACATGCAGAAAAACAGGCAGAAGAAGAGATTTTAAAAATGAATAGAATATAAAATAAAATAGAATTCAAGAGGAGGAGAGAAAAAAATCCAAGCAAAAAAGAAGAGAATTCCAGAACATAACCCCCCCCTTTAAAAAAAATAAATAAATAAATAAAATAAATAGAAATTAAAGAATGAATGAAATAAATAAATAGAATATAAAAGAATGAATAAAATAAATAAATAGAAAATAAAAGAATAAAAAAGTAAATACATAAATAAACAAATAAACAAAAACCATCCCAAAGAAAAAAAATGAAAAGTCAAACAAAAAAAGAAGAGGAGCCCGTTAAACTTATATTTATATCCAAGGGCACGAGTGGATCTCTTTGTGGATAAAGTTTCCCAGAGTACAATAAACTTCGTGAACGCCCAGGTACGTAATCCTTCCGAAACATTAATCTTGTACCGGATTTATGGGCTGCAAGTGTTTGTCCGTGGCAGCTGTAGGGAAGAAAGGAGGGCAGGGTGTGAAGGTAGGGGAGGAAGGGAGGGAGAGAAGGGGGGGGAGGAAGGGAGGGGGGGAGGGAGGAGGGAGGGAGGGAGGATGGGAGGAGAGGGAGGGGGGGAGGGGGAGGGATGGGGAGGGGGGGGAGGGATGGGAGGTAGGGGGGAGGGATGGGGAGGAGGAGGGGAGGTAGGGGGAAGGGAGGGGTAGGAAAGAGGGGAGTAAGAGGAGGTAGGGAAAGGAGGAGGAAGGGGAGGGAGGGGGGAGGAGGGAAGGAAGGGGAGGAAGAGGGAGAGGGAAAGGGGGTAGAGAAGGTAGAGGAGGAAGGAGAGGAGGAGGAAGGGGTGGAATGATGGGTTGGAAGGGGAGGGGCTAGGAAAGGAGGGGAAGAAGGGAGGTAGGAATGGGAAGGAAAATTAGAAAATTAGAGGAAGAAGAGGAAGGGGAAAGGGGATTGTAATATCTTGCTCTCTTCTAAATGGCTTTTCTGCAAACAGGAAATTCAGTATAAACTGTTTTCACCACGAAAAAATACCTGAGTCCATTTGGGATGATATAAACGGGAGATATTAGAAACAGGAAAAAGGAAGAACATACACATACCACACACACACACACACACACACACACCACACACACACACACATTTCATATATATAATTATATATATATATATATATATAATATTTATAAATTATTTCTTTTTTTCTTCATAATATGCGTTGTGAATGAGTTTGTACACAGCATGTCAGATAATAAACTTAACAGAAGCAAAATCATCAATCATAAAAAAAATCACCCCCCCAAAAAAAAAAAAAAAAAAAAAAAAAAGACACCACCCCCTCCCACTGACATAACCCCCCCCCTCTCCCCCACACCACTACACAGCATGACAACAACCCTCCATTGCTAACATTCCCACCCCCCCCCCCAACCCCCACCCCCACCTACCCTCCCCACCTCCCAAGCTCTCGGACTCGGACCTGCCAATAGCACGGCGCTCTGCAAACCTGCCTTTGTTTACCTGGCGAAAGTACAGGACCTTGGGTGGCCAGCGGAGCGAACACAGGTAAATAGGGTCGATATTAGATCACGGTGACGAGAACAGAGTCTGGAGATGGAGATGGAGAGGGAGGGAGGGAGAAGGGAGGGAGGGAGGGAAGGAGAGAAAGGAGGGAGGGAGGGAGGGAGAGAGAGAGAGAAGAGGGAGGAGGGAGGGAGAAGGAGGAGGGAGGGAGGGAGGGAGGGAGAGGGAGGAGGGAGGGAGAAGGGAGGGAGGGAGGGAGGAGAAGAGAGAGAGAGAGAGAGAGAGAGAGAGAGAGAGAGAGAGAGAGAGAGAGAGAGAGAGAGAGAGAGAGAGAGAGAGAGAGAAGAGAGAAGAGAGAGAGGAGAAGAGAGAAGAGAAAGAGAGAGAAGAGAGAGAGAGAAGAGAGAGAGAAAGAAGAAAAGAGAAAAAAGGAAGAAGGAGAAAGAAGAAAGAAAGCAGAGAAAGAAAGAAAAAAAGAGAAAAAAAAAAGAACAATACACGCATAGAATACACATACACTGGTTTTCACGCCCGCAGAAAATGTGCAACCTTCAATCTCGCAATTCCTCCGAACTTGGATCCCTCTGCGAAAGCCTTATGATTTGGCTGAACTTATCTCGGATCTGACCCAAGTTAATTCAAGTATTCTCTCTCTCTCTCTCTTCCTTCTCTGTCTCTCTGTCTCTCTTCTCTCTCTCTTTCTCTCCTCTCCCTTCCCTCTCTCTCTCTCCCTTCCTCTCTCCCTCTCCCTTCCCTTCCTCTCTCCCTTCCGCTTACCCTCTCTCTCTCTCCTCTCTCTCTCTCTTCCCCCTCCTCTCTCTCTCTCTCTCTCTTTCTCTCTCTTTCCCTCTCCCTTCCCTCTCTCTCTCTCCCTTCCTCTCTCTCTCTCTCATCTCTCCATTCTCTCGTCTCTCTCTCTCTCTCTCTCTCTCTCTCTCTCTCTCATCTCTTTCTCTCTCTCTCTCTTCTCTCTCTCTCTCTCTCTCTCTTCTTTCTCTTCTCTCTCATCTCTCTCTCTCTCCTTCCTCTCTTTCTCTTCTCTCTCTCTCTCTCTCTCTCTCTTCTCTCTCTCTTTCTCTCTCTCTTCTCTCTCTCTTCTCTCTCTCTCTCTCTCTCTCTCTCTCTCGTCCCATCTCTCTCTCTCATCTCTCTCTCTCTCTTCTCTAAACTCTATCTCTCTCTGCTCTTTCTCTCTAGCGAGAATTAACTCTTCCCGATAAGAAAGTTCCTCAATGGGGTTATTGTGTGTGGCGCCCATTCGTGTAAAATCTATTGTGATTCACTTCTCATTAGTCAAAGAATTTTTTAAATGACACTTTTTTCTGTTCTTTTCTTTTTTGGGTCTCTCGTCTCCGTACGGAAATATTCCGAATAAACAAACTACTCTATGAAATGTTATATTGAAAAAATAAAACAAAGACAGACAGACACGGACGAATAAACAAAAGAAATAAACAAAAATACACCACCCTAGGCACAAAGGACCGGGCGATATTGACAAACTTTTTTTTTTTTTTTTTTAGGGCCTAGGAAGTGAAATACACAATTCTTAGGCCTAAGGGACCCGGAACTCTTAAATATTCGAAGTTATAATAGGTGTCGTCCTCACTTGACAGCAGGACTTAATAACTGTGGGTCGATCCTTCCCTTCTCCGCCGTTATTGACAGAGACACACGGTCGAATGCTTCTCTGGGATGAAGCGGTTCCTTCCTAACGGCTTCCCTGTGCGCGCGCACTCGGATATGCAATCATAGACATGGTTGCACACACACACATACATACTCATTCATACACGCACGCACGCACGCACACACACACACACACACACACGACGCAGTACGCACACACACACACACACACGAACACAAGTACGCACACACACACGCACGCATACACGCACGCACGCACGCAAGCACACACAGACATACGCACATACAAAAGAGCTTTCCATCACACAGTTGATCTAACATGCATTAACAGCTGTCGATTGCAACTTACAGTCTAATGCACAAATAAGCACTTATGATTTTAAAACTTTTTATTTGTGGAGGAATCGGCAGTGTTTATAATGATTATTACGTAATACTTTATACGGTTGTAAGGACACGAAATGGGGGAGATATCGAGATGCGGAGGGAGGGAGAAAGGGAGAGAGAGGGAGAGGGTGTGAGAGAGTGGGGGGGGGGCGAGGAATAAAAAAATAAAAGGAAAGAGAGGGAGGGAGGGAGGGAGGGAGAGGTGGAGAGGGAGAGGGAGAGACGAGAGAGAGAGAGAGAGGAGAGAGAGAGACGAAGAGAGCGAATGAGACAGAGAGGGTAGGGTGAAGCAGGAGATGCGAGAAATAAAGTAAAGATGGTAGAGGACGAGAGGAAATAAATGAAAGAGATGGAGAAGAAGCTGCAGAAGACACAAACATAAACAGAAAATGAGGTCGGATGAAGAGAGAAAGAAAACGGGAAGGAGGAGGAAATGGGAGACTAAAATAGAGGACAAATAAGCAGTAAAAAAAGGAAAAAGGGAAAAGTGTATTATCCACATTAACGCAGAGAGACAGACAGACATACAGAAAGACAGGAGGGGCCAGAACAGACACAGACAAACAGACAAAAGACACTGAAAACAAACACAACACATAGACACAATCAGACAGACGAAAAATAACATACAAAACCGCTGAGTCAGTGCCTGGTCACTGAGTGCCACGAGTGCCAGCATTAATCCAAACGGTGCCTTTATCAGCTGGTCGCCTGAGCCTGACTTCTGGGGGTCTTCTTCACGCGTGCAAAGGCACACGCGGCGGACACGCCCACTCGGGTGTGCTAGGACTCGGCCACATATGCGAGCAGGGACGGGTAGGTTGAGGTACTCGTGCTTGCAATATCCCTGAGGGGAGGCAGGGGAGGGGAGGGAGGGAGGGGAGGGAGGAGGGGGGAGGGGAGGGAGGAGGGGAGGGAGGGGAGGGGAAGGGCGGAGATGGAGGAGGGGATAGGGGGAGGGGAGAAGGAGGGGAGGGAATGGGGGAGGGGAGGGAAGGGGGGAGGGGAGGGCGAATGAGGGAGGGCGAGAGGGAGAGAGGAGAGAGAGGGAGAGTGGAGAGAGAGAGAGAGAGAGAGAGAGAGAGAGAGAGAGAGAGAGAGAGAGAGAGAGAGAGAGAGAGAGAGAGAGAGAGAGAGAGAGAGAGAGAGAGAGAGAAGAGAGGGAGGGAGAAAGAGAAAGAGAAAGAGATGAGAAGAGAGAGAGGAGAAACAGAGAGAGAGAGAGAGAGAGAGAGAGAGAGAGAAGAGAGAGAGAGAGAGAAAGAGAGAGAGAGAGAGAGAGAGAGAGAGAGAGAGAGAGAGAGAGAGAGAGAGAGGGAGAGAGAGAGAAGAGAGAGAGGAGAGAGAGAGAGACGAGAGAGGAGAGAGAGGAGAGAGGAAGAAGGAGAAAAGAGAAAAGAAGAAAAGAGAAAAGAGAAAAACAAAAGAGAAAAGAGAAAGAGACAGAGAAGAATTAGAAGAGAAAGAGAAAAAGAGAAAGAGGAAAAGAAAGAGAAAAAAGAGAAAGACGAAGAGAAACGAGAGGAGAGGAGANGAGAGAGCGGCAGGTTATGAGAGAGAGAAGAGAGAGAGAGAGAAGAGAGAGAGGAGAAGAGAGAAAATGAGAGAGAGGAAAATGAGAGAAAGAGAGAAATGAGAGAAAGAGAAAAGAGAAAGAGAGACAGAGACAGAGGCAGACAGACAGAGAAGAGAGAGCATAACGAGTGACAGCCTGACTGAACGAGCGAGCGAGCGAGTAAAAGCACACAGCAAAAGAAGAGAACACAGGGCTCTCCAGCAATAAGACTCGCTATGGGGTGTCGCGTCTCCCTTGCATATAGTGCGGGGGCTCTGCGGTCGTGGTGGCGCCGCCCAACCACCCCCCCCCGCTGCAGCGCTCAATTCTTCCTCTCGAGCGGTCACAGAATGATTTCATATCATACACTATAATGTAGGTACACAGATATAATCTCTAGATTTACACCTAGATTTACAACCACCTTCTTTAGACGACTTAACACCTACAATACAATCATAAACTCTAGACTTGGCATAGATTTAAACCATCAATAGCTCTAGCTTATACACTACACCGATACTAAACATCATGTGCACACCCCTCATCAGGCATACACTACACAATATACAACAAAAATAAACACAAAACATGTACTACACACTAACAAGTACACACTACAGTGAGTAACACGCTGGATACACAGGATCTTTATCCACTACAACCTGCACACCGCGCACTATACACGACACACGGGCAGAAGTTGTCAGCTGATTGGAACAACAAAGTCGGCCAACTTGGACACGCGGCAAACGAAGGAGCAACAAAGACGATTATCACGTGCAACATGCCATCGACAACACAAAATAGTCTGGGAGGTGGAGAAAGGCAGGAGAGGGAGGAAGAGAGAGACTGAGGGAGGGAGGAAGAGGGAGAGGTAGAGGAAGAGGGAGAGGTAGAGGAAGAGGGAGAAGGAGAGAAGAGGGGAGGGAGGGAGGGAGAGGGAGGGAGGGAGGAAGAGGGAGGGAGAAGAGGAAGAGGGAGAGGAAGGGGAAGAGGAAGGGAAAGAAGAGGGAGAGGAAGAGGAAGAGAGGGAAGAGGAAGAGAGAGAGAGGGAAGAGGGAGAGAAGGGAGGAGGGAGGGAGGGAGAAGGAGAGGGAGGGAGGGAGAGGAGAGGGAGGGAGGGAGAGGAAGGGAGGGAGGGAGAGGAGAGGAGGGAAGAAGGAGAGGGAGGAGGGAGAAGGAGAGGGAGGGAGAGAGAGAGAGAGAAGGAGAGAGAGAGAGAGAGAGAGAGAGAGAGAGAGAGAGAGAGAGAGAGAGAGAGAGAGAGAGAGAGAGAGAGAGAGAGAGAGAGAGAGAGAGAGAGAGAGAGAGAGAGAGAGAGAGAGAGAGAGAGAGAGAGAGAGAGAGAGAGAGAGAGAGAGAGAGGAGAGAGAGGAGAAGAGAGAGACAGACAGAGACAGAGATGACAAGTAAAAAAAAAAAAAAAAAAAAACTTCCCGAGCGAGCAAGTACCTGGGCCGTCCCGAGCGCCCAATAAGGCAGACTCACCTGGCCGCCCCTCCTCCTCCCCTCCCCCGCCACTAAATTCACCCCCTTCTTGTCCCAGCTTGAGATCCTCCAACGAAAGAGATAAACACACTCGCACGTTCGCTTAATCGGTGTTTTGAGCGTCTCTATTCACCTGTCCGGTTATGTACTCATATTTGTGAATGAAATGGAACTACACAAACAAACAAAAACAGATGGCATTTGGTAAGTCATTCAACATTTATGAACTGAATCTGCATGTGTGAGTTTCTGTCTACTCGCCTGACTGTTTGTCTGTCTGTCTGTCTGTCTGTCTTGCTTGTCTGTCTCTGGCTGTCTCTTTCTCTGTCTGACCTTGTTTTCTCTTCCTACTCTTCCTCAACACTCCTCTCACACTTTCCGCTCTCTCTCTTTCCTTCTCTTTTCTCTCCCTCTTTACCAGTAGTTGAAACCAACCTACGCCTCCTTCCTCCTTCCCCCAGATCGCCCTCGCTCTCCTTCCCCTCTCTCCCTTCTCCCCCATTCCTTGACTCCTTTCCTCTCTTCCCTCCACCATCCCTTCCTACCTTCCCCTCCCTTCCCTCTCCCTTTCTCTCCCCCTCCACCACTCTCTCTCTTTCTATCCCCTCCCTTCCTCCTTCCCTCCTTCCCTTCCTACCTTCCCTCCCATCCCCTCCTTCCCCTCCTTTCCCCCTCCCTTCCCCTCACTCACTCTTGGCACAGGGGGGAAAAGAGGAGGTTAATTTGAGCATGGCGACAGAGAGGGCAATCCCCTTCCATGAAAAAAAAAAAAAAAAAAAAAAAGAAAAAGAAAGAAAGAAAAAAACCGAGGCACGTAAACACCGGAAATGCTCGCGATGTCAAAGCGGGAAGAAGGAAAAAACGAATGAGAATGGAAAGTGGGAAACGGAAGGAAAAGGAGACGGAGGGAGAAGGAAATGGGAATTGAACAGGACGAACGAAAGACGAAGAAAGAGAAAAAACAAAGATATGACACAGGATAGAAAAAAGAACAAAAAGTAAATAAAAAGAATCGAAAAAAAGCAGAACGAACAAAGAGCAAAACAAAGAGAAGACGAATATAAAAAAAAAAAAACAGCAACCACAACATCGCCAAAGATCCTCCACAAACAAACAAACAAACACACGCACAAACATCCACCTGGTCCCCACAAATCGCAACGTCACGATGGCATCCCGACCGGCAACGCCCGCGCTCCATCAACACCAAAATATAAATACGTAAATAAATAAAAAAGAAAAAGATAAATATACACGAAAAAAGAGACAAAATAACAAATCCTCTCCAAATATACATTTCCACTTGTTTCCCATTTTTATATACTTCCATTCATTTCTTTTTCCTCCTTTTTTCTTTTTTAAGATCCTCTCCAAATATACATTTCCATTTGTTTCCACTTCCTCCTATACCCCTTCGTTTCCCATTTTCTCCATCTCCCTCTGTTTCCACTTCCTCACATACCCCTTCGTTTCCCATTTCCTTCATCTCCCTCTGCTTCCACTTCCACACATATACCCCCATTCGTTTCCCATTTTTCTTCCTTCTTCATTTTCTCTCTCTTTATTTTAGGATATATGCAAATGCCTTAATTTCCGCTGAGTCGCCGAGTCCTAAAGAGCTAAACCGCTTAATAGAACTGGCTTCCGACGAGCAATTAACCGCTAAAACCAAGGGAGGCTACGTGCACAGACGGCTCGAAAACACAGACTGAGATTGGTAGATGTATGAATAAAGACGAAGAGAAACAGATAGATAGAATGGAGAGATAGATTGATAGATTGATAGAGAGAGGGTAGGGAGAGAGGGAGAGGGACAGAGAAAATAAGACGAAAGAGAACAGATAGATAGATGGAGAGAGAGAGGGGGGAGGGAGAGAGAGAGAGGGGAGAGGTAGAAGAGAGGGGAGAGGGAGAGAGAGAGAAGAGGGGGGGGGAGAGGGGGAGGAGAGGGAGAGGAGAGAGAGGGGAGAGAGAGAGAGAGGGGGAGAGAGAGAGAGAGGAGGGGGGAGAGAGAGAGAGAGGGGGGCGAGAGAGAGGAGAGAGGAGAAGAGAGAGAGAGAGAGAGAGAGAGAGAGAGAGAGAGAGAGAGAGAGAGAGAGAGAGAACAGAGACGAGAGAGAGAGAAAGAGAGGACAGACTGAGAGGGAGAGACAACAACAACTCACCTCCATGGAGGACCTAACCTCACACCTCCATTCCCCGCCCCCCCAATGACCTAGCAATCATCCGTCTCTTTAAAAAAACTGGCTCTCCTCCTCGCTCCCCCCCTCGCCTACCCGGGGCCCCTTCCACGTTCTACTGTGCTGCCCCCCCCACATCCTCCACTCCTTAAGCTTCTCTACCATCCTACCCCCCCTCCCTCACCTTCCCCCTCTCTACCTCCTCCCTCCCCATCCACTCCCCCTCCCATTAGCCCTTCTAAAACCCGTCCTAGCCCTCCCTCCCCTCCTCACCACCTACCCCTTAGTGCCAACACCAACCCCACCCCCCATCTCCAGCGCCACCCCAACCCCTGTCCTCACCACCACTGCGCGCCGTGTATCTAGGCAGCCAGCGCGGGCCGAAGTCGCCGCTGCCGCCGGCACCTGACAGAGAGAGCAGAGAGAGAGAGAGAGAGAGAGAGAGAGAGAGAGAGAGAGAGAGAGAGAGAGAGAGAGAGAGAGAGAGAGAGAGAGAGAGAGAGAGAGAGAGAGAGGTAGAGAGAGAGAGAGAGAGAGAGAGAGAGAGAGAGAGAGACAGAGAAGAGAGAGAGAGAGACACAGAGAGAGAGAGAGAGAGAGACACAGAGAGAGAGAGAGAGAGAGACACCGAGAGAGAGAGAGAGAGAGAGAGAGAGAGAGAGAGAGAGAGAGAGGAGAGAGAGAGAGAGAGAGAGAGAGAAGAGAGTGAGAGAGAGAGAGAGAGTGAGAGAGCACAGAGAGAGAGAGAGACACAACAGAGAGAGAGACACAGAGAGAGAGAGACACACAGAGAGAGAGACAGAGAGAGAGAGAGACACACAGACACAGAGAGAGAGAGAAGAGAGAGAAGAGAGAGAGAGAGAGAGAGAGAGAGAGAGAGAGAGAGAGAGAGAGAGAGAGAGAGAGAGAGAGGGGGGGGGGAGTGAGTTCCTGCGTAGGATCCTCCCTGACCTCCGCCCCTCCTTCGGAATCCCTGCCCGGCGGACATGAGGTCTACGTGAGGGAGGGAGCCAAGGGAGGGAGCCAAGGGAGGGAGTCGAGATGGAGAGCCGAGGGGGAGATGGAGAGCGACGGGGAGAGATGGAGGAAGGGAACCGAGGGAAGGAGGGAGCCCATGAGGAGAGCCGAGGAGGAGAGTCGAGGGAGGGAGCCAAAGAGGAGAGCCGAGGGAGGGAGCCCATGAGGAGAGCCGAGGAGGAGAGCCGAAGGAGGGATTGAAGGGAGAGCCGAGGAGGGAGCCCAGGAGGAGATCCGAGGGGGAGAGCCGAGGGAGGGAACTGATGGAGGGAGCCAAGTTAGAGAGCCGAGGGAGGGAGCCGAGTTAGAGCCGAGGGAGGGAGGCGAAGAACAGGACTGAAATAGAAAGCTAAAGAGAGGAATAAGGATACAGAGGAGGATAAAAGAGGAGGAATATCGACAGACAGATACGAAGATAAAAAGATAAGCAGAAAATTCAAATAGATTAAAAGACTGGGAGATAAATGTGATGATAAAAGGATGGGAGAAAAGAGAAGAACGAGGAAGGAAATGAAGAAAAGTAGACAGAGAGAAGAGGAAAAAAAGAGAAGATTAAGGAAGGAAGTGAGGTAATGTAAGAAGAGGGAAGAGGAAATTAGTGAAGGATGGAAGGAGAAAAGGGAGCGGCCGCCAGTCCCGCCTCCCAGCTTCTCCCTCTGTCTCTTTCTCTCACTTTATCTTTCTCTTTCTCTCTCTAACTCCCCCTGTCCCCTCTCTCTCTCTCTCTTCTCTCTCTCTTCTCTCTCTCTCTCTCTCTCTCTCTACCTTCCCTCTCCCTCACCTTCCCTCTCCCCCTCTCCCTCCCCCTCTCTCTCCCTCTCCCTCTCCCCCATCCTCCCCTCCCCCTCCCTCCCCTCCTCCTCTCCCCCTCCTCCCCCCTCCCTCCTCGAAGTCCTCCAGGAATGCCGGAATAATGAGGCCCGTCCCCCCCCTAATGGGATGACGTCAGCCAAAAACTCACGAGCCATTGGGACGACCGGCGCTTCAGTTTTCCGGACGGAGCGCGGCAAGGCTGAAGCGGCTACGGTAATCGACTGCGGACTGAACCTTATCGTCCTTATCATTTATCTCTTATTTTCTTTTTTTTTCTCTCTCTCTCATTCTGAACTTGGCGCCTTGATCGAATTCGAAAGAAACGAAAAAAAATTGTGCTTGCATCTTTTTTGGAATGTGTGTCTGCGCGCGTGTTTTGTGTTTTGTATGTGTGTTGAGGGAGGGAGGGAGGGAGAGATTGTGTGTGTGTGTGTGTGTGTGTGTGTGTGTGTGTGTGTGTGTGTGTGTGTGTGTGTGTGTGTGTGTGTGAGTGTGAGTGTGAGTGTGTGTGTGAGCGTGAGTGTGTGTGTGTTGTGTGTGCGTGTGCGTTCGTGCACGTGTGCGTGTACGTGTACGTGTGCGTGTACGTATGCGTGATGCGCGTGTGTGTATGCGTGCGTGCTTGTGCATACGTACATACATACGTACGTGCGTGTGAGTGCCCTCTTGCGTCTCGTCCCTCCCAGACGAGAGCCCCGGATGACACACCAACGACCCGTTCCCGACCAACACAACAAGGACAGAACCGCAAGAGCGACAACACGCCGACGTGGTTCCCCGACCCACAAGCACAACTGCCACCAGCCCAGTCCGCATTCCGCAAGACTGGAGTTGTCACAGTCGCTGCCAACATTCTCTCGGGACGAGCGGTAAAACATCGTAAAATGTCTTAATCAGAGTAATGATGATGGTAATGAGGCTGATGCCCATGCAAATTACGAAAATAAAAGACATGCAGCAACAAGTCTAACCGGTAAATAAAAACGATTTATACAACAAAAATAAATAAAAAAATAAAAATTATCGAGACATCTATAATTAAAATCCCTTACATTCCCCCCCCCCCCTATACTTATACAAAGTAAAAGAAGAAGAAAAAAAACATTCAAAACAGAAAACCCTTATATTTCCCCCCTATACTTATACAAAGTAAAAGAAGAAAAAAAACATTCAAAAACAGAAAACCCTTATATCCCCCCCTATACTTATTCAAAACAAAAGAAGAAAAATCAAACATTCAAAACAGAAAACCCTTATATTCCCCCCCCCCCTAATACTTATTCAAACAAAAGAGAAAAAAACATTCAAAACAGAAAACCCTTACATTCCCCCCTTATACATATAAAAAAAAAAGAAAAAAAAACATTTAAAACAGAAAACCAGGAATTTCAACCTAAATTTCAATCTGAATTTCAACCCGTAATATTCCATTCATTCGAGCCGCCCACGTTCCTCCTCACTCACGCTTTAAAGCTTTCGCGCATCACTGCACTCTGCCGGGCTTCAACATCAGGACAACAGGCAGATTCTTGGGATGTTTGCTGGTAACTCATAAACAACACACTCCTTGTCCTATTTCTCTCCTTCCAGATCTTGTGAGTCATATTTTTTAAAAATTATTCTCGTGTGCTACCTTTCTGTCTCTGCGTTTGTCTCTTTATTACTGTGTCCCTCTATTCCTGTCTCCCTCCCGCTCTATCTCTTTCTTTCTCTCTGTCTCTCTCTTTCCTATCTGTCTATCTGTCCTGTCTCTTCTTCTCCTCTCTCCTTCTCCCTTCTCCTCCTCTCTCTTTCTCCCTCTCTCCTCTCCCTCTCCCTCTCATCCTTGGACACAAACATAAAAATATCCTTCAACCCCCCCCCCCTCCCCTCCTTCACCCTCCCTCTCATCCTTGGATAGTAACGAATAAACACAAAACAGCTAATAAACTTACAGAAAAAAAAGTTCCCCCCAGCAAAGTTATTTAAAGCAAGCAATAAACACCAAACTTAGCGATTCCAAGCATCCAACGCCCTTTCCCCCTCCCCCCCTCCCCCCCTCCAGCCCCTACCCCCACCGACACTCTAGAGAACTCCTCTCCTCTTTTTTTAGGGGGGGGAGGAGGAGGGGAGGAGGAGGAGGGAGGAGGAGGAGGAGGAGGAGGAGAAGGAGGAGGAGGAGGGGGAAGGAGGAGGAGGAGGAAGTAGGAAGAGGAGGAGGAGAAAAAAGATGAAGATAAAGATAACGAAAATGAAGAAGAGAAGAAGAAAAGAATGAGAGGAAGAAGAAAAGATTGAACCAACCAAACAAAAAAACAAAAGTAAAAAAAAAGAAAAGAAAACAAAAATACACATAGAGAGAAGACGAAAAAAACAAAAGCACAAGAAAAGAAAAAAAACAAAAGTACACAAAGAGAGAAGACGAAAAAACGAAAACAAAAACAAAAAAGGCCGAAAGTCAGCATTCTTGGAGGCCGGGAGACCGGGATCGGAGACCGGTTCTTGGTTCTTTGGTCCGCGCGCGTGTGTGACGTCACGCCCTAGATAAATGGCAGCGAAAATAACAATTATTATTCTTTTTAAGGGGGAGGGGGGTGTCGAATTGGGGAAGGGGGGGGGTCGAATGGGGGAGGGGGAAGGTCGAATGGTGGAGGGGGGTCGAATTGAGGGAGAGGTAGGTCGAATTGGTGAGGGGGGTCGAATTGGGGGAGAGGGAGGTCGAAGTGGGGTAGGGTGATCGAATTGGGGGAAGGGGGTCGAATGGGGGAGGGGGATTGAATTGGGGGGTAGAGGAGTAGAATTGGGGATAGGGGGGGTCGATTGGGGATTAGGCGGGGTCGAATGGGGTCGAATTGGGGTAAGGGGGGTCGAATGGGGGTCGAGGGATCGAATTGGGGGTAGGGGGTCGAATTGGGGGTAGGCGGGGTCGAAATTGGGGGTAGGGGGTCGAATTTAGGGGGTCGAGGGGTAGGGGGTCGAATTGGGGTAAATTGGGGGAATTGGGGTCGAGGGGGGGGGCCTCGAATTGGTGTAAGGGGGTCGAATTGGGGGAGGGTGGGGTATTGGGGGACAGGGGAGGTCGATTGGCGGAAGGGGCGAATCGAAGGGGGAGGAGGGGGGGTGATATTCATACTGCTACCTTGACTATCTTGGAAAAAAAGAGAGTTGGCAGTGGTACACGTACTAATATTTATGAACATGATGATAACATTCATTCATTAATAACAATATCATACATAAAATAATAAATGAAAACATGTCAATAAATAAAAGGAAAAAAATAATTACGGTTTTATGACCAAAGGAACTCACAGGACTAACCAAGAATCTCCCTTGCTACACATCATCGTAAAAGAAAAAAAGAAAAGAAAAAAGGAGAGGAGAGGAGAGGAAAGGAAAGGAAAGGGAAGGGAAGGAATGGAATGAAAGGAAAGAAAAGAAACGAAAAAGAAAAAGAAAATAAGAGAACGAATGAGAAAAGAAAAAGAAAAAATAGAGAACGAATGAGAAAAGAAAAAGAAATAAATAAAAAAACTTCCTTGGGGTCTAAAAAAAAAAAAAACATCGCATGATGTCCACTCGTGATGCGTGTCTGTCCCCGAGCTAAGGATGCATGAGAGCAAGCATTGGGGAGGAGGAGGAAGAAGAAGAGGAGGAGGTGAAGGGGGGAGGGGAGGAGGAGGAGGAGGGAGGAGGAGAAGGAGGAAAGGAGGACAAGGATAAAGATAAGAAAGGACTAGCCCCAAAAAAATATGATAAATAAAAAAAAAATCACGAATACAAAGACTAATAAAACAAGGAGAAAAGGGGAAGACACACACAAAAAAATACACGAAAAGAAGAACCGGAAGCCAGAGGAGAAGTAAAGCAACAATAAAGGGGTGGCGAGCGAGCGAGCGAACGAGCGAGAACGAGGGAGATGCTATCTCCCTTCCTCTCGTTCCGCGCACCGCCCAGCACGCACCTCTGACCTCTCTGACCTCTCTTCCAGGACCTCCTCCTTCGACCTTCCTCCCGGGACTCGCGCGCGGACAACCGGGAAGGAAGCGAGGAAAAGGCAGGAGGAAGAATGAAAAGGGATAAAAACCTGGGGAGAAAAGGAGAGAGTGAGGAAGGGGCAAAGACGACGATAAAAAAACGGGGGATGGAAGAAGAGGAGGGAGAGAGAGAGAGAGAGAAGAGACTGGTCACGTCTACCAAACGGCCCCCGTCTTTTTTTCAGCCTCGTCTGAGAGCGACCCTGGGACCTAGTAGTAAAGGCCATATAGGGCGGCGAGTCAAGCATGACAATGGTCGCCCGGCATTCCATCCCCTCCGTTTACCTGGCCCTCGACTCGAATGCCCTCCCTGTCTCTGCCCCGCGTCCAGCACCCCCCCTTTCCGGCAGCCATTTCCCCCAACCCCTTCCCAGCCGCCTTCGAACTCTCTCTCTCTTCGGCTGACCCTCTCTCCTCTCTCTCTCTCTCTCTCTCTCTCTCCTCTTCGGCTGACCCTCTATC